>JAGGNK010013325.1:0-16623 GCA_017590115.1 Montifringilla adamsi
CAAAGTCTTACAAAATCAGGGCGACAGGTTACATCCGTACTTGGCACTGACCGATGCACAACTGTCCCCTCTGTATGATTTGCTGAAGGGAGACTGATTTAAAGTTGCCTCTTACATTGACCCCTGAGGCATGTCAGGTGCTGGAGATGGTTCAGAGAGCTGTTTCTGCTTGTCAGGTTTATCACATTGATCCCTCCATTGATGTCACTGTGTTCATTACCACTCCAGATTTGCATCCCACAGGTATCATTGGCCAATGGAGTGACAAATGGTCTGATTCCTTGCACATCTTGGAATGGGTTTTCCTGTCCTATCAGCTGCAGAAGACGGCAACCACATTGTTTGAGCTAATTGCTCGCTTGATAATCAAATGCCGGCAACGGTGTTTGCAATTGATGGGTGCAGATCCCGCAAAGATCATACTCCCGGTACAGCGGGAGGATTTTGACTGGAGCTTTGCAAACAGTGTGTCCCTGCAGAGTGCTCTGGAAAGCTTTTCAGGGCAGATCACTTATCATCTGCCCAGACACAAGCTACTGCAGGTGGCAAAGCTCACAGAAATCTCTTTGCGGCCCAAAAATAGTCAGGAACCTGTGCAAGGACCCACTTTCTTCACTGACGGTTCTGGGAAAACAGGGAAGGCCATTGTTACTTGGAGGGATGGATCTGAGTGGCAGGTCCTGGAAGGTCATGAGGATGGGTCAGCCCAATTGTTTGAATTGAAGGCTGCTGTCATGGCATTTGAGAAATTTTCCCAGAAACCTTTCAGTTTGGTCACGGATTCTGCTTATGTGGCCGACATCGCACAGCAGTTGGGTCATTCAGTTTTGAAGGAGGTCAGTAATCCTGCCTTGTTTCATTTACTGAAGACCTTGTGGTGTGCCATTCAGGCCCGGGTTCATCCGTTCTGTGTTCTGCATGTTAGGAGTCACACCAATTTGCTAGGGTTTGTAGTGGAAGGTAACGCGAGGGCTGACAAGTTGGCTAACCCAGCGTGGGTAGCACCTCATCCTGATACACTCGCGCAGGCCAAGGCATCACAGGGGTTTTTCCATCAGAATGCCCATACCTTGCAGAAGCAGTTTCAGTTGACGCCAAGTGAGGCTCATGACATTGTTGAGTTGTGTGACGACTGTCATGCGCTTGCTGCGCCTTTGCCGGCAGGGGTAAACCCCAGAGGCCTTAGGGTCTTGGAGCTTTGGCAGACCGATGTCACCCAGATTGCCGAGTTTGGCTGGCTCAAGTATGTGCATGTCACTGTGGACACATTCTCCTCTGCGATGTGGGCTTCTGCTCATGCTGAGGAAAAGGCCCACGATGTCCTTGCCCACTGGAGGCAGGCCTTTGCCGTTCTGGGCATACCTTCTGCTGTGAAAACCGACAATGGTCCTGCTTACGCATCGCAAAAGGTGCGGCAGTTCCTGCAGTTGTGGGGTGTGTCACACAGGTTTGGTATCCCTCATTCTCTGACTGGTCAAGCTATTGTAGAACACGCTCATGGTACTCTGAAGCGGGTTCTTCAAAAACAAAAATGGGGAATGTAGGTTGAAACCCCGCACAGTTGGTTGGCAAAAGCTTTGTACGCCATCAATCATCTTATTGTGCCGCAGAACTAAAATAATCCTGTAATTTTGAATCATCACCTTTCGTTGCAGGCTGCGGACAAGACACATCAGCCTTGAGCGAAGGTTCGGGTGTGGAATTTAGTCACCAAACAGTGGGAAGGTCCCTATGACCTTATCGCTTTGGGGCGTGGGTATGCTTACGTATCCACAGATACTGGGGTACGCTGGGTGCCTTCGAAGTGTGTTCATCCTGACCTGCGACCACAGAGACAGAATCCAGCTGACAGGCAAAATGGAAACCGTGACCAAACTGAAAGTCATCAAGTGGATGAATCACTGAGTGATGACTCAGATGCAGATGACACAAGTGATCACTCCGATGATTCCTCCGCGAGTGGACACTGAACATTGTTCATTTTTCCTTTTCACATTGTTCTTTTTTTCTTCTTTTTTAAACTGAAAAAGGGTGAGATGTCGCCCTGTTCTTCTAAGTTCTTCTAAGCCTTCTGATGTGTACATTTTTGTAATGGAGTTTCTCATGCACTTTTATGTAAATAATTATTGTTTTACATTCTTTTCTGGAGGAGGAGAAATTTGATGGGCTGTTGGTTTGTCCGGTGTCATTGGAGAGGTGGCATTTTCATCCTCCAATCCGCTGTCACTTTTCATAATCTATAAATATTGGAGTCAGGAAATAAACTTCCCTTCTTCTTACCTTGGAGTTCCAGCATGCGTGTCGGTTTATTTCGTGTCCCATTGCAACATCTTACTACCTTTTTTTCCTTGTAGTTACTTTTAATAAAATTTTCTTTATACCCTCTTAAAGTTTTGAGCCTGCTTTGCCTTTCTCTTAATCCTGTCTCACAGCAGGAAGTGAGTGTATTGGTGCGTTGGCCGGGAAAATCTCTAAATTGGGGAAATCTTAAATTGGCGAACCAAAACCACTACAGTGCTGAAGGTTACAAAATATAAAACCAGATCTACCACGTGTCCACTTTCAAATTCCCCTTCCACCTTACATTTGATGTAGAGAAAAGAAACTCAGTCAGTTTCTGGCATATATTTTGAAGTCTTCTCCCAGAAATAAAGGCAGAGTCATCTTTTTCTTTTTTTTTTTCTTTGCTTATGAACATGTAGAAGAATACTACTGTCACCAAAAAACAGAAAATAATTTCTCTAACCAGTTTGTTAGGTTAGAAAGTTGACATTACTTTATTCAACATTGAGTTACTTGAGACTCACTCCACAAAACCTATCAAAGCTTTTGACTATACATTCTAGCAAACAAAAGAACTAGTGTTTATTGGCTACAAGTTACATACTTCTCCTATTAATTAATACTTAAAACTTAAGTGGTATGCAACAAAAGGCTAACTACAAGTAACATTGTAACAAGATGTCCCGGTAAAGCAAGCAAGATAACAAAACCAGTGAGATAAGAAGCACCATCAAGAGCAAGATAGCAAGTTTTAACATAACTTGCAAACTGCAAAATTAGCTAAAAACAAGTTAGACTGAAAAACAAGAAGCACTGGGCATGCACTGAAGATAGAGGTAAAAAGTTCAAATGTGAGGAAGACTACAGAAGTCTTCATCAAAAGACCACCAGAAGACTGATGACCACCACAGAACGAACTGATGCATGCGCAGAAGCAACAAACTCTTGTAAAACCATGACACAGCTTTATGCAAATATGAGTATGCTAATGATATGTTGTAATTGTGACGTGGCATGGAAGGACTTTTAAAACGTAACTGAAGGCTGAAGAAGATTGAGTGAGTTTTTGGTGGAGAGATTCCCCTCACTCCCAGTGTTTAATAAACAAATACCTGCTCTGTAGCTGCCTGACTATAGAGTTTTATTTTCTTGCCCAGTTTTGTGTGGCCGCATTTCTCTTCACAGAGAAAAGCAAGGTACAACTTCCCAAGGATATTTTCTGGGAATCACAGAGAGGAACCTCAGAGAAAGAAGAAACAATTCTTATCTCATTTGCTGTGTCTGTGTTTGTGCAAAAGTAGAATGCAATATGGAGATTGTTTACCCAAAGTGATGGTGTTTTGTTTCCTTGGCCTATCAGGGCCAAGTGTGTGTGTGTGTGTTGAGACTGTCAGCTGACAGTCACAAGATGAGTGCAGTTGAGTGCAGAGTTGAGTGCTTGGCAGATTCAGTTTAGATGTAATGTAATATAGTATAGAATAATATAGTATAATAAAGTAATTAATTAGCCTTCTGATAAGATGGAGTTCTCCTCATCATTCCTCTCCCTCATTGGGGGTGCCCTGAATCCTATAGTTTTGAGCTTCATACTCTAACTTCTATTGGTTAATGATTCTCTCACTTCTCATGCTAATTAGTCTCCATGCTTATTTTCTTCTTTTGGGTGTGTGTGTGTGGTTGCATTTCTTGTGTTGGTTGTCTGTGCGTCAGTAGTCACAGATTCCACTACCAGAATTACCTTTAGCCCACTTGGAGGTGATTTCAGCCCAAATACTGAGTTGGTTTTATTAGTTTCTTCATTATTTTGGGAGTCCTGTCAGATGTCCTGGTTGCCCATAAATTCTGCATTCTTTGTGTCCACTATCAGTGGTACATCCTTCTTCTCAAGTTTTGTTAACCTCCCCCTAGGTCTGAGATCAGTGAAGTACATCCAGTCTTAAACCTTAAGAAGGCAATTCTACCAACAAAGTAATTTGTTTTCCCAACACATGAACAGCATTTGGAACTTGTTGGCTGCTCTCTGTTTCACAGATTAAATCTCCCTTCCTATTGATTCAGCTTGAAGGTACACAAAGATCAAACATCAAAGAACATCCTTTCCTAAGACAATTTTTACATGTTTCACATTTTGCAAAAGTACCAAGCACCAAAAATATATCCTAGATTTGTAAAATGCTTTGACTGCAAAATAAAATAAGCAATCCTTCCAAGCCCAAGTTTCTGTACTTCTGTGACTGATAATTTAAAACTGTGGAAAGTAACAATCAAGGTTCATAATGAAATAGTGTCATTGTGATGAAGGTAAACATTGTGATGAAGGTAAATAGACCAACCTGCCTTAGTCTGAATTTTCATTTAGTGTTGCTTGCATTAATAATAATCCTTGTCCCGAGGTACCTCTTTTGCACATCTTCACACACACATACACACACACACGTATTCCTACAGCACCACCAAATTCTTTCCAGTTTTACATCTAGCAGTGTGTGAGAGAAATTAGGGGTTATATTCATACTCACCAGAACAATGTATGGGAGTGAGGCAAAAAGAATTTGAGCACATGAGCATGACAAGTATTGGAACATTGCTGGGATTTCTTGAGCCCTCAAGCACTGCAATTTATATGGATAGAAAAGAGAGTAGTAGAACCATAACACTTCTGTCACAGTGAAGGGGAAGATCCTTTCTCTGGTCTGAAGAAGTTTTATCTGAGTGATGAAGCTGAGATAATCTTACAGGAGCCTAGATGTTATTAGCCACAGAAGAGACTAGGTACATTCAAACTATCCCAGCTCAGTTACAGACCAAATTAGAGCAAGTACAAAGTACACAAACACTGTGTCTTCCATTACAAGCTGATTACTAGACAGGAGAAAATTCTTCCCTTTCTGTCCTTTGCCTCTCCCTTCAATGAAGGGTTGCAAGAAATAGGAGGAAGAATAAATTCCGGGCAGAAGGAGCACTGTTGTTGGATTTACTGAATTTAAGGAGGGACTGTCTTTATGGCTTCCAGAACATGCATGTCTGCAATTTTCTATAAATCATCCAATTCACAGTGAGAGAGCACCTGGACTTAGCAATCTGGCATACTATCAGCACCAAGGCAGGCAATGTGCTTCTTTGTATTTTAATATTATGTTTTAAATTAAAAAAACACAAACAACCAAACAGAACAAAAACCCACAACCACAAACCCAAAACAACACACTTCTATCAAGAAACCTTCCAGGTGTGATAGATGAGTAATGCAATGATTGACTCTCACAATTAACAGACAAATATAATGTATATAGGTTAAGAAAAGTTTTATAGATTTATAGTTATGTTTTACCCCCTTGTGTTGTTATCAAGAGACAGACGGGGTTGGGATGTTTGGGAGGGTCGGCTTGTCACTATGGCAACAGCTGACCTCCAATCAGGATTTGAGAAAGTGATCTCCACCACTGGACAACAAAGAAGGGGTCGATGGACAGAACTTTGGGAGGGGTTAAAAGGTTAAAAGACAAAACCTCCATTGTGTGGGTGAGCACCATGCCGTAACATTTTCTCTATTCAGTCTTCTGTTGTATATTTGATAAGGTTTAATAAACCTTTCTAAAATTATGAAAAGTGAGTAGCCATTTCTCACACAGGGAAACCATCCCATTTCAAAACGAAGGCTCTAATGTAGTTAGCCTGGAAATGTTTCAACACTCTCTTCTTCCTCCCACTAGTTCCAGGGAATCAAATACAGTCATGATCTGTTTATTAGCTCTCCTTTAACACGTGGTCAGGTTTTACAAGAAGTTTTACTCTTGCAGAAACCCTCACAGAAGCCAAGAACTTCCTCATGCATATGGGAAGGAAATTTTTTCAACATGGGTAAAATAATCCATAGCTTCCTTCTGGGGAGTTTCTTCCATCTCACACTAGTTCTGAAGACTGTTGGTTATGCTCCACCAAAGAGCAATCACAGTAGAAAAAAAAAGGAAAGAGAAGTTACAAGAATTCTACAGAACTGTGCAAGAGCCATGGCACTGATTTTATATGGAAACCAGTTGTTAAAAATGACAGTATAATATTGGCTTTCACATTCACGTACTAGCTTTTGCATGTTGTCATTAATCAGAAGTATTTTTGATAGGGTACAATTTATACTTACATTTAACTGCTTTTGGGTATAGTATAATCTTTTAGTTTATGTATGCACCATATAGTTTATATAAATAGTAGTATGATAAAATTAATATAGACTTTAGCAAAATGCTGAAATAGAGACTATGTAATGTTAAAAACGCTTTTATGTAACTAACTCAGAGAATGGTGTAAAACAATTATGCTGTTTCTCACATCTGTGGACTGGCCTCTCCAAGAGATAAGACAACAGTGACAGAAACCAGAACCCCAGAGAGGATTTATTAAGTACTTGCTACCAGGGAGTGTGAAACAACAGGACAGAACTTCAGGAAGAAATAAAATATATGGACCTAATCTACAGAATGTTATGCAGACAAGTCAGAGGTTGAAAACAAATGAAAGAGCTCCTGGAACATCAAAAACTCAAAGCAATGTTTGAATAATGCATAAACTAATGAATATGCATGCAACCCCAGCAATTTAACTGTATATAGAGAACATAGTTTTAAGCTACCTGCGTACTCTTTTGGCCAATCACCAAAAGCACCCCAGCACTGAATATTTGTCCTTGTTTTATCTCTTATTAAACTTTTTAAAATGCTAAAGCGTGAACTTTGTTTTTCACAAATTGGAGGTTCCACTGAGATGAAGACCTTGAGTCTCTGTGACTCTGGGGTGTCCCGGGAGGGAGGTGGCCCATTTAATCACAGCAGCTCACCCAGGCTTTCCCTGATACTATGAGTGACTGCAGGTCAGTAGGATAAAAAGGGACAAAAAGAGAAAGTGAAGTAAAATTCCCTAATAAACTGCGGCAACTCCTAAATCTGTGCACAAAAAAACCTAGATGGGTGAGTATATTGCAAAAAGGGGGTCACAAAATACCTGGGAGTGTGTGTGTGCGTCTGTGAGACGTGGACGGAACAGTCCCCGATCTACAAAGTGATTGTGGAGTCCTGATAAGCTGCATTTTGGTCTCCTCGCGAGGGGAACGGCTGGTGAAGGGAGGAAGCAAATGCTGGAAGCTGCGTGAGAGCCCGAAATGGGGGAGGTTCATCTACTGTTGGTTAAAACGGGGAATTAAGAAAACAAAGAGGAGAGAAATTGCCTGTAATTTCGACTGCAGAAATCTTAGTTCCAGGTAGTACTGTGTTCGACCCATGTCTAACTGCTTATAGGAATCTTGGCTATATTGAGGGTTGGGACAGTTAAAAGTTGGTGCAGAGCCTGCAAAAGGCGGGATGCTGAGAATCTGAAGCCCCAGTATACCCTTGAGGCATGAATGGTTAGGCTGATCTAGAAGTATTAAGCTGCTGAGCTGAAAACACTGCCTGAGAGATCTGAGGAAACTGATTAGGTCTGCTTGATAACAGAGCAAAAAGTAAAAGCCTTGTAGTAGGGCCTTTGAAGTTTGTTTATGTGTTGTTATACGGCTGGGGTTTTATAAGTATGTGGGTGGTGACAGAAAGATTTTACTTTTGGGAAATCTTAGAGGGGTTTAAGACTATTTTTGGGAGGTAGGTCATTGTGTAACGAATAAGCATTTGTAAAGGAATGTTAGTACCTGACTCAACAATAAGGGTACCTTATTATTGCATAAATGTGTGTAAGATAAATATGAATGCCCCTCATCTCGTATGACTGACAAATGTAACTGCTGAATAATTCAGACGTACTATTAGTACAAAGCTTGTGGGGAGCTTGGATCTGTGGTTCTGTTTTTCAGGGGACCAGAACAGCTGGAGAAAGGTGAAGTGCTTGTCGTTTTACAAAAAAGATTTTGTGTTGTTTGTATGAATGAAATTTTGTGCTTGAGTTGTGGACACGGGCGTGAGCCTTGGGTATTGTGTGAGTGCAAAAACTGTTGTAAAAGGTGGTATTGCACTGCTACTCGCAAGAGTGCCTGGTGCCAGGAGTGTAGAAGAGCAAAATTAAGAACCAGATATCAGGCATTAAATTTCTTCATTTCTGTAGGATGTGAGGAAGTAGACAGCCCAAGGATAGGAGGAGCTTGGTGGGAAGCAGAAGCTGAGTCAAAACAGGCAGAAATAATTAAAGTAGTGTGTGGAAGATGGTCTTTGGTTCCCAGAAATTAGACTGTATCTGAGGACAATTGGGAAAATACCTGTGAAGAGTGTAGAGTTAGATTCATGTGGAAACTGAGAGAAAAGAGAGACAAAAGGGGTTGTGTGGGAGATGTTGGGATAAACTGATAAAAATGGGACACAAAGCAAGCAGAGAGAAAGCCCCCAGGGGAAGGGAAATCTGGAAAGTTTCGATCCCGATAGCCCCCTGGGAATAAAATTGGCTCAGTGGGGACATAACCCTGACACAAAGAATAAAAATAAGATCAAAATGATGCATTATTGTATGACAGAATGGACTAAAGAGGAGATAAGATCGGATCATTTATTTTGGCCTATACATGGTTCCTTTGAGAAGGGGATGTGCCAAGCTTTGAATATTTATGTGAATGCTAAAGAAGCAGCCAGCCAGGAAGATAAAGATTATGCTGCTTGTTGGGGGGGAGGGGGGGAGAAACGAACTCTCTGCGGGAAGTGAATGCATTTAAATTAGAAGAAAAGAAAAACTGGGACCCCTTAGATTGTCTGCCCCCTCCATATCCGCCAGCACCTAATGCACCCCCTCCACACCCTGACAGACCTAGCCAGAATACCAGGAGAAGAACAGTCCAACGAGGGGAATTGAAAAGTGAGGACCAAGCAGCATAGTTATATCCCCTCTGGGAAGTGCCATTGGGAGGGGCAAACGGGGGAATCGGGTTTGTGACAGCTCCACTTAATTCCTCTGAAGTAAGAGCATTGAAAAAGAAATTAAAAGGTCTCCTAGAAGATCCAATTGGACTAAGTCAACAAGTGGATCAATTTTTGGGACCTAATGTTTATACCTGGAACGAAATGCAGTCCATACTAAACCTTTTGTTTACACCCGAAGAAAGACAAATGATCCAAGCAGCAGGGATGCAGATATGGGAAAGGGAACATGCAAACGGACCCCCTGGGGACTAGAAAATGCCCATACAAAGACCTAACTGGGATCACAATCCCCCCGGGGGAAGACATAGTATGGAAGATTATAGAATCTTAATAGTCAGAGGTATTAAAGAGGCTGTGCCAAGAGCTCAGAATGCCTTTAAGGCATTTGCTGAGCAACAAAAGAAGGAAGAAACTCCAACTGAATGGTTAGAGAGGATAAGAGAAAATATGAGAAAATACTCTGGTATTGATCCTGAAACGGTAGCAGGACAAATATTATTAAAAACAACTTTCATCACTCATGCTTGGCCAGATATAAGAAAAAAAGCTAGAAAGACTGGAAGACTGGCAAGACAGAGGGTTGAATAACCTGTTACAAGAAGCCCAAAAGGTATATGTACGGAGGGACGAGGAGAAAGCAAAGGCAAAAGCTAAAGTAATGGCAGCTGCTATTGCTGAAGGAAACCACCGTGCAAAGACTCACTCATATTGAGGTGAGGCCCCAACAGGCCAAAACAAGAGGGACCAGGAGGTTAAGGGGAACAGAGTTCCCTGGGAAATAGGCCCTAAAAAGGAAAAAGGGGAATTTAATAACTGAGGCCCAATCTGTCATTATTGCAAAGAAATTGGACACTTAAGGAGAAGCTGCCCACAGAGAGAAAAATATCTGAAAGTTTTTAGGGAGGTTCGAGAAATAGATGATTAGGGGGGTCAGGGGCTCTATCTCCTGGGGGCAAAATATCAGCAGGAGCCCTTGATAACTTTAAAAGTAGGTCCCCAGGAGGAGGAATTTGAATTTTTAGTGGATACAGGGGTGGAGAGGACATGTGTTTGTAGAATTCCAAAAGGATGTGAGAAAAGCCAAAATACAATTCAAGTAGTAGGGGCAAAAGGGGAAGGGTTTAAAGCACCAGTCATAAAACATGTGGTATTTGAAGGAACAAGCAAAACAGGAATGGGGGATGTTTTATTTGTAGCAGGGGCAGGATGTAATTTGCTGGGGAGGGATTTACAAGTGAAGTTAGGCATAGGGGTGCTTCCAGAAGGGAATAAAATGGTAGTCAAACTACTCCAGTTAAAAGAGGAAGATGAAAAGCAAACTGAAGTAGTCTGGGCCAGGCCTGGAAATAGGGGCAAGGTGAACATAACCCCTATAGTAATCAAAATAACTAATGCAGATTGCCCAATTCAAGTACGGCAATACCCACTCTCTTTAGAAGGGAGAAGAGGGTTACAAACAGTAATTCAAGAACTGATTAAAGATGGAACTTGAGAACCATGCATGTCTCCCCACAATACCCCCATATTACCAGTGAGAAAATCAAATGGGACATACAGGCTGGTCCAAGACCTGAGAAAAGTAAATAAATGAACTATTGGTCGATATCTAGTGGTACCCAATCCCTACACACTATTGAGTAAAATCCCCCCATCGCATCAGTGGTTTAGAGTGATAGACCTCAAAGATGCCTTTTGGGCCTGTCCTCTAGCAGGAAAAAGCAGAGAAATATTTCCCTTCAAATGAGAAGATCCTGATACAGGGAGAAAGCAACAATTCAGATGGACCAAATTACCCCAAGGATTTACCGAATCCCCTAACCTATTTGGACAAGCACTAGAAGAGGTACTGCAACATTTCCCCATAGTACCAGTGGTAAAACTTATCTAATATGTTGATGACTTATTCTCTCAGGGGAGGATGAGGGAAAAGTCTGAGAATCCAGCATATCATTACTAAATTTTTTTGGAAACTAAGGGCTTCAGGTATTGAAGGAAAAACTCCAATTTATAGAGAATGAAGTAAAATACTTAGGGCATATAATAAGCCAAGGGAGCTGGCAATTAAATCCTGAAAGGATCACAGGAATAGCCTCACTCCCCCAGCCAAAAACTAAAAAGGAAATCATAAAACTTTTGGGCTTTTTAGGATATTGTATGATACGGATGGAAGGGTACACCCAAGCTGTTAAATTCCTGTATGAAAAATTAATAAAAGAAGAAATTACATGGGAAAAAGAAGATGAGCAAAGATTTGAAAGTTTAAAGCAAAAAAAAATTATTAGTGCCCCTGCTCTAAGTCTTCCTGCTTTCGATAAACCGTTTTACTTGTTTGCAAATTTGGAAAATGGGGTAAATTGGAAAATGGAGTCCTAGCCCAAGGGGGGGGGGGGGTTACAAGAAACTAGTGGCTTACCTATCAAAATTGTTAGACCCTGTTAGTAGGGGGTGGCCCACCTGTATCCAGGCAGTAGTTGCCACTGCCTTAGTAGTAGAAGAAAGCAGAAAATTGCCTTTTGGAGGAAGATTAAAAGTGCACAACCCACATGCAGTTAGAAATATTTGAATCAAAAAGCTGAAAAGTGGCTCACTGACTCTTGAGTGTTGAAATATGGTGCATTTCTAATAAATAAAGATGATCTAGAACTAGTGACAGATAAACACCTCAGTCCTGCTCAGTTTTTTATATGGAGAATCAGCAGAAGAACTAGTGCATGATTTCTTAAAAATCATAAACTATCAAACCAAAGTGAGAGAAGATCTAACAGACCAACCCCTTCAGGGGGGGAGCGATTATACATTGATGGGTCCTCAAGAGTAATCCAGAGGAAATGAATGTCAGGATATGCTATAGTAAATGAGGAACTGATAACCGTAGAAAAGAAAAAAATTACCTCCCAGCTGGTCTGCCCAAGTGTGTGAGTTGTACGCTTTGAAACGTGCCCTTGAAATATTAGCACTAGAAAGAGGGACCATGTATACTGACTCTAAGTATGCCTTTAGAGTAGTGCATACTTTTGGGACAATTTGGAAGGAAAGAGGACTGCTAAATTCAAAAGAGAAAAGACTAGTCCATGAAATGCTTACCTCAAAAGTATTAGAAGTGTTACAATTGCCAAAGGAAATTGCTGTGGTGCACGTTTGGGGACACCAGAAAGGAACCACCTCAGAAATATGGGGAAACAACTTAGCAGACTTAGAGGCTAAGAATGCAGCCAAATCCGAAGAAGAGAACATAATGATGGTCCTAACCCCCACAGAAGAAATTCAGGATATACCAATGTTCAGCAAAACAGAGGAAAGGAAATTCCTAGAAATAGGAGCAAAAAAAGACACTAAAGGGAAGTGTTACCTGATGGAAGACAGTTATTAAATAAACCACTGGCAAGGAAAATATTAGAAAGCGTGCATAATAATACTCATTGGGGTACCCAAGAGCTGAATGATCAGTTCCTGAGAAATTTGGGTTCCATGGGAATTTTTGGTATAGCTAAGTAGGTAACTGAAAAGTGTGTGATATGCTAAAAACTAAACAGAAAATTCATGAGGGAAGCACGCCAAGGAGGGCAAGAATTAGCCTTACGACCTGTCTTAGGTTGCAAATGCAAGATGTGGCTGGGGGTGTGTACTCTATTGCCATCTGTTAAAGGTGAGGCAGTTATCTTCTGTTAGTTGGGCCACCTGTTGAAACCAGGTTGGGCAGTTTTCATTATCTCTTCCATGACCCATCCTCCCTCTGGGGAGATATCGTCTGTTAATGAGCCATTGAGTCTCACTATTGTATTTGTGCGGTTCCCAGATGAAGGAATGATGAATCTGACTCCATGTTCTTAGAAGGCTAATTTATTATTTAATGATACTATATTATATTCCATCCCCCTCTGTATTGTTGCCACCAGACAGCCTGGGTTGTCTAGGACAGGTAGAAAGAAGGCATGCACATGTGCCCCTTACATGGGGCAGTTTGGAATGGAAAAGCTTGTTGCTAAGAGGGTGCGGCATGACGACACCTAACCTCCAATCAAGTTACAAGAAAGGACACTCCACCAATAAATGACAGAGTTAACTGGCAGATTTTGGGAGGGGCTAATGCAACCCCCAGGAGTATAAAAGATTGAGCATCCATCTTGAAGATGAACTGGTCACATGGTAGGCAGCCATGAAGGCAGTTCTCAGCACTGCGAATTTTTCCTTATTTAGTCCTTTTGCTGTATTTTTGTTAAGGTTTAATAAACCTTTTAAAATTTTTAAAGTGAGCAGTTGTCTCTCACAAGCAGTTGCTAAAAATAGCACAACTATAGCATTTATGTAACTAGGTAACATTGCTTAATTCAAAGCCTCATACTAACTAGCACATGTTATCTCATATGAGTTCTGCTTACCAAGCACATCGTACCAAGCACACTGCTAACTTCTGCATTCCTTGTTCAAGGTTCTGCTTTCTGTTGCCAAAGCTTGCAGCATACTAATGCTAAATATTCACTTCTGTCATGAGCTGGACAGTGCTCTCAGCTCGGCTTTCTAGCTGTATTTCTACATCTCCCTCTTTCTTTTCCACCATTAAAATTTTCTTTGTGGATTTATCAATCAGTCTCTGAACACATTGCAATACACACGTGTCCTGGTTTAAGGCAAATTTTGGAGAAAACCTCCAAAAGGGTCCCCTCCAGAAAGCAAACCCACATGGCCCCTCCCCCCAACCAGTTCAGGAAGAATTTACTCAGAGAAAAGTGGAAAAAAACCTGTTTATTTAACAGACAAAGCACTCCCCAGCACAAAAAGTGAACAATACCAGAGGACAAAACTCATTCGCCGTTCTGAAGAGATGACAAATTCAGAAAGTCTCTCTTGTGGGTGGTCGCTCTGTTATCAGTCCCTCTGGCGCAGGGAAAGGCTGCAGAGTAGGCCCCGGCAGGCTACAAAGTGTGAGCTCTTGGTGTTTCCCCAAGTCCCAGTCTGGAGCAGGTTTGAATGGTTCCAAGAAAAAAAAGAAAAACAGTCCAGGGAAAACTCGGACTGCCTCAGCTAGCTAAACTAACTAACTAACTAACTAAAAAGCAAAGGGGCCATGGTGTTCTTCCCCATCCGTGCCCAGACAACAACAGTGTGCCAGCAGACTGTGGAGGAGTGAGTCCAGTCCCTGATAACAAACTCTGTGCTTCTTCTTCTCCCCGCCTTCGCTTTCAGGCAGTCTTGAGGACACAGAATATAATATCCAGCATAAACAGAACACACGATTAGGGACACAAGCATCATAACATCACCCTAAGACATTCCACCCCATATCCCCATATCGTCAACTTACTACTGAGACAGAGTGGAGATTTTCCGGAGTAGAAATCCTTTTTGATTTAGGTCACTAGTAAGGGAGGAGTGCCAGAAAACACACTGGGGCCTAACTGCTTAAAAGCTTTTATAAAGTGTGGCTCCTTTCCCAGAATGACCAAGGCTGCCAGTGTTACAGAGTGCATCAAAATGAAGTGTTGACTTTTAAGTAACAGTTTCCACAGGCTTTCTAGAACACATATCTGATTGAAGGAATCATTGCCAGGAATTTATATGCCACTATTACTCAGGTAAACTGACAGTGAGATCCTGAGATCCTTGCCTCCAGACTAACCACAAAAATATCCCCAGGCCGAAACTCAGTCAGATGGGGAGGGCCATGGGCCTGGACAGCAGTGGCAAATTGACTTTTCAGAGCTCCTAAGGAAAGGGGGGTATCAGAATTCATTAGTACTGACAAATACATTTTCAGGCTGGCCAGAAGCATTCCCCACCAGAACTGTCAAAGCTCAAGAGGTGACCAGATGCAATTAGTGAGTCAACCATCCCTGTATACAGGCACCAGGAAGTTTGTGATAGCCCAAGCAAATCGGACTGTTGGTGTAATTGCACCTTAATACAGCCTGTAGAAGTGACTTGCCTTTGGGCTCGTGATGCTATGGGCTCTCATTTAAATTTAAAATAGATACTACACTTTTTACAACAGGCAGGACCTTATAAAACTCACACCAGTATTCAAGCAGTTCAGACCCAACCCAAACTTGAACCTGAAGTATATGAAATAGGCCCATAGGTAGTGAGGAATATGGGTGAACAACAACCGTTGTTCAATCCAGAGTGGTCTCTCAAATGTGTTGAATTGCTAATGCAAATTAACATCTCAAAAATCCAACCAGCCTGCTCCTCTTTCCTAAGAACATCCTTTAAGGGCTGGACAACGTGGTTACAAAGACAAGTACACCTCAGGAGCAGAATAAGAAAGGATCTAACTGGGATATTAGGGACAGGATTGGGAGTTTTAAATGGAATTGATTCAGAAATACTGATGAATAAGCTGGCCACTGCAGCAGGTGGTCTAGCAAAATTGAAACAGCCTTTACAGTCATCTCTATTAGCATTAGGAACTAGCCAGTGGCAGATTTCAAGAGTACTGCCAAAGTGGGAAAAGGCCGGGGACCAAGACCACAAGCCAATAGTAGAAGCACTTAGTACAGTTCAAGAGAATGTGGTTTTAGCTTTCAGTTGTATACAAGCACAGTTATGGATGCAGGCAACAGCAGCTTTGATCATACAGGAAGAGGGTGAAGGTGTGTTTTCCAGCTGAAATTTGGAAGGTTGTCTGGGATAATGTAAGTGATTTTGAAAGGAAGTTTCAATCCTGGTGGGGTATGGTAAATTTCACCTATGATCCTGCTTCTAATGTGGCCACTGCCTTTGTGCTTACTATACATAACGCCACTGTTTACGTTATCCACCCCATCATTGCAATAGGATTAAATAATGAAAAAACAGTGTTCTACCCTTCAGAACATAGGGTGTGGGCACGAAAGGTGAATGAAAAGTGGCAAACAGTAAACTTAGAATCTTGTGTTACTAGAGAACAACTAGGATTCATTTGTGAAAGCAATACTCTTAATGCTCAAGATGTATATCTAGACACTAAACAAAGTATTTGCCACTTCGAGATTCATCCAGTTACTGATCAGAAAACTGTGCTCTTATATAGTGGTAAAGGTTGTGTGTGCTTGACAACTGCTTGTGTTATTGTAAAAATTGATAAAAACGATGTTATTTTGTCTACTAGAAATCATTCTAACTTTTGTATTTGTAATTTTGTTAAGATTATTGGGTGTGATTTTTCATATTTGGCCCCAGTGACATCCCACAAGCTGATTAAAACCAATTACACAATGTATCACAGATTATCACCTACTTCTATTGGAATGGACCTCACGTTGGTAAAACAATTAATTAAACACCAAGACCTACTGGAGATCTTGAAGAAAATCCAAGAAAGTGGAGAGAAAACCCTAATTACAGTCCAACATGATACAAAAGAAATAGCCAGAATTCTGCAAAGAATAACAGAAAATGCAGATCATGACTGGTGGGATGTACTCTATGGGTGGTCACATTATGTCATGGATTGACCCTAGCACAGTGCCAG
>JAGGNK010013336.1:0-74049 GCA_017590115.1 Montifringilla adamsi
AAAAACCCCCCCAAAAAAATCAATAAAATAAAATTTCAAAACCCAACCCCCAATTCACTCAGCTGCAATGTCCTCAATGACTCTGGTTTTATCGAGCTGCATCAAAAAGGAAATTTTGCGCACCTCAGGGGGGTTTGATCCCATATTTGCCGCCGGGAATTCCCTGCTGTGGTTTCTGCTCCTTCATTCCGTGTATTTTGGGCCTCTTCGTTCAGGAAAATGGCCAAAATTCCAAAGGAATTCCAATAAAAGCATGAAGGGTTCGTGAAATGAACTGAAATCATCCAAAAATTGGAATTTCTCCTGTAAATCTGATGATGTTGGTGTCGTCAATCCATCTTCTCGCTGTGTAAAAATAGGAGTGAAATGGGATTTTTAGGAAAATGGAGGCACGGACATCCAGAGCCAAAATGCAAAGCAGAGGTGAGAAGCTGCAGTTTAATGGCTGAGGGATATTTTTAATTTTTTTATGGTTAAAGCATCTCCTTTTGTAACTAAAATGAGGGATTTTGGGGCGTTTGGAGGGAATTTAAAGTGTAAAAAATCAAATATCTTCAGGTGGGCTTTGCATGAATTGCGTTGGCCAGCACAGGGGAAATGGCGCTGGTGAAAACACCTCCAAAAAAACCCCAAAATTGGAATTTCTTCTGTAAATCTGATGATGTTGGTGTCGTCAATCCATCTTCTCGCTGTGTAAAAATAGGAGTGAAATGGGATTTTTAGGAAAATGGAGGCATGGACATCCAGAGCCAAAATGCAAAGCAGAAGCGAGCAGCTGCAGTTTAATGGCTGTGGGGGATTTTTAATTTTTTTATGGTTAAAGCATCCCCTTTTCTCATCAAAATGAGGGATTTTGGGGCGTTTGGAGGGAATTTAAAGTGTAAAAAATCAAATATCTTCAGGTGGGCTTTGCATGAATTGCGTTGGCCAGCACAGGGGAAATGGCGCTGGTGAAAACACCTCCGAAATCATCCAAAAATTGGAATTTCTCCTGTAAATCTGATGATGTTGGTGTCGTCAATCCATCTTCTCGCTGTGTAAAAATAGGAGTGAAATGGGATTTTTAGGAAAATGGAGGCATGGACATCCAGAGCTAAAATGCAAAGCAGAAGTGAGAAGCTGCAGTTTAATGGCGGTAGGATAATCTTAATTTTTTTATGGTTAAAGCATCTCCTTTTGTAACTAAAATGAGGGATTTTGGGGCGTTTGGAGGGAATTTAAAGTGTAAAAAGTCAAATATCTTCAGGTGAGCTTTGCATGAATTGCGTTGGCCAGCACAGGGGAAATGGTGCTGGTGAAAAAACGCCGAATTTTAATTTCTCCTATTAATCTGATAATATTTGTATCATTAAACCATCTTCTCACGGTTCCCAATGTATAAAAATAGGATTTAAATTCTATTTTCACTAAAATGGAGGGATGAACCTCCAAAGACCAAAATGCAGAGCAAAACAGAGAAGCTTCATTTTAATGACTATGGAATAATCTTAATTTTTCCATGGTTAAAGCATCCCCTTTCCTCACCCAAATGAGTCATTTTTGGGATTTCTGGCGAGTTTAAAGTGCAAAAAAATCCAAAATCTTCATTGGACTTTGCATGAATTGTGCATGTACTTAACTGCTGGTTCGCACAGGGAGAAGTGGCATCAGTGACATCAGTGCTGGTGTCAAAATCTGCCGCTGACACCGAATTTTTGCATTTTTTTATAATAAAAATTAATTCCTCTGAACCCGCGCCCGGGGCCGTGTTTTCCCTCCAAAACCGCGCCGGGCCCGCGCGGCGAATCTGCGGCTCGGGCCTTGAGGCGCCGCAGCGCCTCGAGAAATTCCCGGAGAAACGGGAAAAAATTCCGGCGTGGCGGCGGTGACGGAGGGACGCGGCGGGCGCGGCGGGAGGGGCGGGACGGGGCGCGGAGGAGCCGCGGCGGCACCGGGAGCCCGTGGCGAATCTGCCTCCGGAGCTCCGCCGCGTGCGGGCCGCGCTGCCCGCCCTCCCCGCGGGGACAGTGGGCGGGCCCTGCGCGCCGTGATGGTTCGAACGAGCCAATGGGGCGCGGGCTCTCGCGGGCCCTAACCAATCGGCTGCCGAGGGGGGCGTGGCCGGCGGGGTCGGCGGCACCGCCCCCCCGCTCGCATCCTCTCGGCGGGGCGAGCGCGACCATTTTGCGGGGGGGAGCGGCGGGAGCGGGACCGGCACCGACACCGGGACCGCCACAGGGCTCAGGGAGCGACAGCGGGATCGGCGCCGGGGCCGGCATCGGGGAGCGGCACCGGGGGCGGCGGCGGCGCCTGACGGGGGAGCGGCGGCTCCGCAGGCGCGGCCTGAGGCGCTGGGCCCAGCGCTCCCGCTCGCTCCGGGCGGCCTCAGCGGCCCCGGCGGCCTCAGCGTCCCCGTTTGCTCCGCGCCCGGCCCCGCGCGGCCCGAAGCGCCGGGAGGATGTCGCGGCCCGTCAGGTGAGTCCCGGCGGCGCCGCTCCCGCCGGGCCGGCCCCGCGCAGGGCAGGCCGCGCTCGGGGCAGGCCGTGCCGATTTCTCCTCTATTTCCCCTTGTTTCTCCCCGCTAACTCGGCCGGGCCACCGCCATCAACACCGCGTTTCACACCGCGCCGCTCAACCGGGCCCGGCGGGCCGCGGCGGGGCGGCCCCGCGGCCGCTGTCCCACATTTTGTAACGGGGGAAAAAAGGGAATTTTTTTTCGCCGCCGCCGCCGTGACCCAGTTGGCGCGGGGCGGGCGCTGCTCTCGCCGCGATCCGCGGCCCCCTCCGGGCGGCGGGGCCGGGCCGAGCACGCTGCCGGGGGAGGGGACGCGGTGCCATCCGGCGAGGGTCCGGGGCACGGGGGCTGTGCATGGGGAACCACGCGTAGGGGAGGAGCCGGCAGGAGCCGCCCCCTCGGTGCGAGCGGCGCCGCCACACGCCCTGCTCCGCCCGCCCGGCCGGCCGCGGGCTGCGCGCTCCGGGCTCGCCTTGCCGCTGCTGTTTTCGCCCCTTTCTTTCCGTTTCCGAGCCTTTGGCGGCCGGGCTGTGCTGTGCCAGGTGGGGCTGGGGTTGGTGGTGGTGGGCTCGCTGGGGTGGGATGGAGCGTGGTGGCTTTGGGGAGGTGGTGCCCGAGGGAAGGGCTGGAGCTGTGTTCGCTGGGGGTCTTTGGGGAAGGATTTGGGATGTTTATTCTCCCAGAGGGTGCTGGGCACTGCTCAGGGTCCCCGGGGAATGGGCACAGCCGCAGAGCTGCGGGAGTGTTTGGACAGCTCTGCCAGGGATGCCCAGGGTGGGATTTTGGGGTGTCTGTGCAGGGCCAGGAGTGGCACTGGATGATGCTGGTGAGTCCATTCCAGCTCAGGATATTCTGTGATTCCCTTGGGTCTCAAAGCTTTGCCAAGGAGGTGGCAAAAGCGTGAACTTGTGATTTAAGGTGTCTTTATAGCAAAGGTGTGAGGTTTCCCACGGCGTTCTTGTAATGCTTTGGAATTTCTTCATTCTCAAGTGACTGGCTGGAGTTTCATCCCAGTTGGAGTTTTATTCCCAGTGAGCCTGGGCTGGGCTGTGGATGTTGAGTTAGCTAATGTAACTGATAGGCACAAATTAATTGTGACAATGATGCATCTATGCGTTTAAAAGTGACAGCATTTGGACTTAAGTAGCATCTCTCGTAATGCAGAATTTAAAATAGAACTGGAACCTGGTGTCGTGGTTTGACCAGGACTGCTTTGCTGCGTGTGGGAGTGGCTCAGTGCTGGGTGAGCTGCCCAAATTAGTGGTGATGTGACTCTGCTGCCTGAGGGGACACTTCAGTGTTAGACATTTCCTCCAGGTCAGGAAGGGCTGCTGTCTTGAAAAGCAGAGACTCTGAGCTTGCTGGAATTAAGTATTTTTGCGAGAGTTTAAAAAAAAAAAAAAAATTGAAATAAAACACCTCTGTCCAGTCCTGGAATGTTGTGAGAGGTCTGCCTGCTGTCAGCCTCTGCTGAAAATGAAGCACCAAAGTCCAGCAGGTTGTTAGGAGCACAAAACCTCCTGGCACGGGGCAGGATAGATGCAGCAGTCCCTTATCTCCCTGGGTTTAACAGCCCTTCCAGGGGAAAAAAGGTAAATATGCAGTGCCTGCTACGTTATATTGCTCTGCTAGCTAGAAAACCCTGCCTACAGATTTCAATCCATTCATAAATTAATGCTGGAATGAAGTTTTGTGTGCCTGTCTTTGCTGGTTTTTGGTGAAATGGAAGCCTGGTGAAAGGTTCTTCATCAGAGATCTAGTGGTGGGAGAGTTTTCCTCCAGTCAGTGTTCTTTGAATTAATTGGTGTTGTCTGCTGGTTTCTGGTGAATATGTGTGCACCTAAAGCAGTGAACTTCATAAAATCCATCCCATATCCCAAGTTTTTACTCCACTTGTTGAGAAAATTGACCTGAGGCTGAGTCTGGCTGTTAATTTTAGTTATTTAAAATTAAGTAGTAATAAAATTCTGGTATTTACAGGCTCCATGTGGCTGGCACTGAGAGCCAGGTTCTTCCTGCACAATTCCATTTCTCCTGGGTGGATAATGATGGGGTTTTCAGTGTTCTTAGAAAAAGGCAAGGAGTAAAAACTAAAGAAACCTGAAATTACTGAACTTCTGCATCTCTTGTGTAACTCTGCTGAAGTTTTACAAGAGAGCTGGGGTTGCTTCTAGACATAAAACGAAATTTAATACTTGAAGCCACTATTTTTTATATATACAGCATCAATTAATGTGTTTAAAGTCAGAGTTTTGACTTCTGGTGCAGCTTTTCTTCTGCTTTTTCTCACTGGTCACTTTTACTTGCTTGTCTTCTGCAAGCTTTGTAAATTGAGGTGTTGTGGGCAGGGCTGGCAATCCCAGGGGATTTTTGGTCATTCATTTTAAGCTTAAAGCCAGTTATGAATTTATCTCAGTGCTTCAAGGCTTTACATCTTTCATTTTTCTGGATTTGAATCCCAGCCTGCTGTTGGCACTGCAGTGGAAGGGTGAAATTTTATTTTACTATTAAATGTAACTTGTTGCCAGTGTTGTCACTGGGCAATGTAAAGTAGAAATAATTGTGATTGTGGAAAAGTTTCTGTGGGATTGCAGGCAAGCAGCAGTTCCTTGGGGATTGGCGCTTAATAAAATTGAGTGATGCTGTGTGGTCCAGAGATTGATGAAGAAAAAGGTGATTCTTGCTCTCTTTCAGTCTGAGGAGAAACAGAAAGGTGGTGGAGGTACAAGGAAATTCAGAATACCAGGGTGGGGGAGTGAGCTGGGGGTTTGGTTCCTCTCCTTCTCTGCATCATTTCTGTAAAATCTCAATTCTAGTTAAAATCAAATAGAGAAAGAGCACATGACTGCTTTAATTATTGCTGCAGAAATCATTGGATTGTTTTGTGGTGTTCAGAGTTTTGTGAGCCCTGAAAATCCTGCAGAAGCTGAAGTGGGCAGTCAGGCCAGACCCAGATCTGAGCTCTGTAGTGGGAGCTCTCAGTGGTGAGTCCCGAGTCCAATTTTTACCCAGATTAACCCCAGAGTGACCTGGTTTGGGTCCCTGCCTGTCACCAGGTGCCCTGTGCCACCTTCTGGTGGTGATTTTAAATCAGTGTTCATGGAAAGCCCAAGTCCAGAACTGCAGATTTGCTTTGCACTTCTCTGAAAATCCCTGCAGGAAACACTTCTGGCTGGAATTTGTGTTTTCTTTGTATAAAAAAATCTACCAAAAAGTGCTTTTAGTGGCAATATTTGTGATGATATTGGTCTCACCTTTACCTGGAAGTGAAACCTGACTGCTGAGCCAGCCCTGAGGGGCTGGAGGGGCTGGAGCTTTGTTCAGAAATGCTGAGGATTTTTGGTTACGTTGCTTAAATCAAGGTTGTGCTGAAAAAAACCACACAAAAACCTCAATAACCATTGGATCTCCTTGCCTTTGCTCTGTTGCATTGAGGGTGGGTGGTTGGATTTCACCTAAACATTCTCTTCAGTGCCTGGATTTTTGAAGACTCCTTTTAGCATTGCTTTGCAGGATTATATGTTGTGGGATTTTTTTAAAATGTGGGTTTTAATGCCTGTACAAATATCTGGGAATCTGTGCATTCCCTTAAAAAAAACCCCAAAACTTTCTATCTGATTGTAGGGCTGTGCTGGTGTTGATTTAAAAGCTGAGGGTTTAAGGACTGAACTGAAGATGTGACGTGAGGATGACATTTTTTTCTCAGTTTTATGGGCATTTAGTGATCCTTTGACATGTTGATGTTGCATTTCATCTGTGCATTCTCTTAAAAAACCCCAACATTTTTCTATCTGATTGTAGGGCTGTGCTGATGTTGATTTAAAAACTGAAGGTTTAGGGACTAAATTGAAGATGAGGTATGAGGATGACATTTTTTTTTTACAGTTTAATGGGCATTTAGTGATCCTTTGACATGTTGATGTTGCTTTCCATAATTCCAAAATTGCACTTTGGCAGGCATCAAGTGCAGGTTGCAAAAATTTCTGTGCATTTCTGAGCTGTAGTTAAATTACTGCAGAATTACTTCACTGAGTGCTTCCTTCCTACATGTTGATGAGCTCCTGTTTATTCCAAAAACATTGCACTGACAGCTGTTATTAAAAACTTACCTGTGAACTTTTTTACATGCACACTTTGTGTTAATGTGAATCAGCAAGGAAGTTACCTTCAAATTTAATTTATATTTCAAACCACACTGACCAGTGCCCATCCCCTTTAAATTTATATTTTGAACCCCCCTGAACAATGCCCATCCCCTTTAAATTTAAAATTATGTTTTAAACCACTCTGAACAATGCCCATCCTATTTAAATTTTAAACCACACTGATCAGTGCCCACCCCCTTCAAATTTATATTTATATTTAAACCACCCTGAACAATGTCCACCCCTTTAACTTCCAATTTATATTTCAGAGCACCCTGAACAGTGCCCATCCCAGTCTCTGTTAGCTCAGCCTGGGTGGATTTAGCAGAGTTTCTTTTTCTCTCTGCTTCCACATGAGAGAAGCTCTCCAGTGCCACCAGCAGCTCCTTTCCCCTCTGATCTTCCCCAGAGTGTTTTTATCACCTTGCTGTAGTCAACACTGCGGGCTCTGTGCAAACCTGGAGCTATTATTGCAAAACAACGAAATAAATGACTAAGAAAATCGAATAAAATCAAACCTGGCTGGGCTAAAAGAGGTGAAAGATGAGTTTGGAGTCAGGGCAGGAGCTGCTTGCTTCTTTCTGAGCTTCTCTGGTGCTGTTGAAGATTTATTTGCAGCTTTTTATCTTCAGTGATATCAGTGCAGAGATCGCTCCTTGGCTCCACCCTGCGAGATAAGATAATGCAAGGAATCAGCTTCACTTTTGGTTTCTTCTGAAACATTGATTTTGAAGTTATTTTTTAAAATAAAAATATCACTTTCTGCAAGGAATCAGCTTCACTTTTGGTTTCTTCTGAAATAATTTTTTTTTTAATACAAAATTCTGCTTTTTTCACCCTGTTTATGCTTTCACACAAAAAACCCCCAACACTTGATACATAAAATCAGACTTCTTATTTAATAACTGAATTATTCTTCTGATGCTTATAGGAATAAAATTCATCTTTTCACTTTTGGTTTCTTCTGAAACAGTGATTTTTAATTTATTTTTTTTTAAATACAAATCTCACTTTCTGATGGTGCTGGGGAAGGGATGTTTTTGGTAAAGGATCTTTGCCACAGCTACAATTCCTGTAAATGCTGCCACTGTCACTTTCCCAGCACCTGATTTAATGTGTCTCTGAAGGAAGCAAGGTGGAAAAACTGCCCTTTCCATCTTTAGTAGCTCAGTGATGCCTAAAAGTGTTGTTTATTTGTGGAAATTCTGCTTTTTTATGCTTTTACATAAGAAAAAAACCAACAATACTTGATACATCAAATCAGATTTCTTATTAAATAACTTAATTATTCTTCTGATGCTTATCAGGATAAAATTCATCAGATGCAACCTTCAGGAAGGCTCCTTGTTGGAATAGGAGGAAATCAAAAATTGCCAATAATTGGGTCCCTAAATTGGAATTTTACCACGCTCAGCCTGAGGGAGTGACCAGTGCCCGCTGCTGTTGGACTTTGTTCCTCTCCAAAGCTTGGGTGGGCTTCAACCTGTACAAATCTTGTCTTCATTTGTCTTTTTTTGGTATTTTTGGGTTGTTTTTTAAGAGATTAATTTGATTTTTTTGGGTTTTTAAGAGGTTTGGGTTGAAATAAATCTAGTTTTGCTCCTTCATCCTTCTGTAAGCCGTGAGTTCAAGGTGCTCAGGAGGACAAACTTGATTTACCTGTACAAATCTTGTCTTCCTTTCATTTGTCTTTTTTTGGTATTTTTGGGTTGTTTTTTAAGAGATTAATTTGATTTTTTTGGGTTTTTAAGAGGTTTGGGTTGAAATAAATCCAGTTTTGCTCCTTCATCCTTCTGTAAGCCGTGAGTTCAAGGTGCTCAGGAGGACAAACTTGATTTACCTGTACAAATCTTGTCTTCCTTTCATTTGTCTTTTTTTGGTATTTTTGGGTTGTTTTTTAAGAGATTAATTTGATTTTTTTGGGTTTTTAAGAGGTTTGGGTTGAAATAAATCTAGTTTTGCTCCTTCATCCTTCTGTAAGCCGTGAGTTAGAGGTGCTTGTACAGGAGAGAAAATTAAATTTTATTTACCTGTACAAATCTTGTCTTCCTTTCATTTGTCTTTTTTTGGTATTTTTGGGTTGTTTTTTAAGAGATTAATTTGATTTTTTTGGGTTTTTAAGAGGTTTGGGTTGAAATAAATCTAGTTTTGCTCCTTCATCCTTCTGTAAGCCGTGAGTTAGAGGTGCTTGTACAGGAGAGAAAATTAAATTTTGGTTTCTTCTGAAACAGTGATTTTTAATTTATTTTTTTTTAAATACAAATCTCACTTTCTGATGGTGCTGGGGAAGGGATGTTTTTGGTAAAGGATCTTTGCCACAGCTACAATTCCTGTAAATGCTGCCACTGTCACTTTCCCAGCACCTGATTTAATGTGTCTCTGAAGGAAGCAAGGTGGAAAAACTGCCCTTTCCATCTTTAGTAGCTCAGTGATGCCTAAAAGTGTTGTTTATTTGTGGAAATTCTGCTTTTTTATGCTTTTACATAAGAAAAAAACCAACAATACTTGATACATCAAATCAGATTTCTTATTAAATAACTTAATTATTCTTCTGATGCTTATCAGGATAAAATTCATCAGATGCAACCTTCAGGAAGGCTCCTTGTTGGAATAGGAGGAAATCAAAAATTGCCAATAATTGGGTCCCTAAATTGGAATTTTACCACGCTCAGCCTGAGGGAGTGACCAGTGCCCGCTGCTGTTGGACTTTGTTCCTCTCCAAAGCTTGGGTGGGCTTCAACCTGTACAAATCTTGTCTTCATTTGTCTTTTTTTGGTATTTTTGGGGTGTTTTTTAAGAGATTAATTTGATTTTTTTGGGTTTTTAAGAGGTTTGGGTTGAAATAAATCCAGTTTTGCTCCTTCATCCTTCTGTAAGCCGTGAGTTCAAGGTGCTCAGGAGGACAAACTTGATTTACCTGTACAAATCTTGTCTTCCTTTCATTGGGTATTTTTGGGATGTTTTTGAGGGATGGGTTTCATTTTTTGGTTTTTAAATTTCTTTAAGAGATTTGGGTTGAAATAAAACCAATTTTGCTCCTTCACCCTTCTGTAAGCCATCAGTTAGAGATGCTCAGGAAAACAACTTAAACTTGATTTTAGATGGATCAGCCCTGCTGGCACTGACCAGGTTTATCAGCAATTAATGATAATTAATGAATTGACAGTGAATGGAGCTCAGTGTGAATCGTGCTGAGAGCAGGAGAAGGGGAGGAGGAGGAGGAGGATGAGGAAGGATCCTTGTGCTGGGTGCAGTTTCCAGCTGAAGAACTGAGCTCACGTGGTGATTGCTGCAAAATCCCATTTGTCCTTGGCTTTGGGCCAGAAGGGCTGGGAAAAGGGACTCTGGGAATCTCTGTATTCCCAGCCCCTGTCAGCCCTTCCAGGACGTGTTTGGAGTCTGACTTTGAGGAATTATCAGCTGAAATTTCATTGATTTTATTTCATTTTATTGGCTGCCTTGGTTTCCTTTGGTCGCTGTTTTATAGGGAAGTTATCTTGTCAATAAAAGAGCTGGGATTTGATAGTTTATCAATAAAACAGCTGGGAATTGATATCTTGTCAATAAAACAGCTGGGCTTTGATACTTTTATCAATAAAACAGCTGGGAATTGATATCTTGTCAATAAAACAGCTGGGATTTGATACTTTATCAATAAAACAGCTGGGAATTGATATCTTGTCAATGAAACAGCTGGGATTTTGATATCTTGTCAATAAAAGAGCTGGGAATTGATATCTTGTCAATGAAACAGCTGGGATTTGATACTTTTATCAATAAAACAGCTGGGAATTGATATCTTGTCAATGAAACAGCTGGGATTTGATACTTTTATCAATAAAACAGCTGGGAATTGATATCTTGTCAATAAAAGAGCTGGGATTTGATACTTTGTCAATAAAACAGCTGGGAGTTGATATCTTATCAATAAAAGAGCTGGGATTTGATGTCCTGTCAATAAAACAGCTGGGATTTGATACTTTTATCAATAAAACAGCTGATTTGATACTTTATCAATAAAACAGCTGGGAATTGATATCTTATCAATAAAAGAGCTGGGAGTTGATACTTTATCAATAAAAGAGTTGGGAATTGATACTTTATCAGTAAAACAGCTGGGCTTTGATACCTTGTCAATAAAAAGAGTTGGGATTTGATACCTTCTCCATAAAACAGCTGGATTTGATGGACAAGGTGCTGATAAAATAACCAACAATTGCATTTTGGAGCTTGCAGGAAGTTCAAGAGGCAGATTCGATTTTGTTGACTTCCAGGTCGGTGTAACTCATTCAGAAAGCTCCTGGAAACCCCAGTGAGCTTCAGGTGCTTTCAGAACAGGGATCAAACGGGAAAATAAAAATTGGGGGAGAAGGTGTGACAGCAGGTGAGCTCTGAGGAGCAGAAATTCCAAAAGCAGCAGTCTAGAAATGTTTGATTCATAATCTCTGTGTATTTATCAAAAAGAATGTTCACATTCTGAGACTGCAATCCAGATTATTATAAAATCTCCTCAGGAAAATGCTGTTTGTGCTTTAATGTACTTCGTGTTCACTTCTGAGTGCAGAGGTGGAGGTGGCTGAATGATCCAAGTTTTCCTGAGATGTTTTTGGGCTACAAATGCAGCACTGGAAATGAGGATGTGGCACTTGGTGTTCCTTAAAGCTTTAGTAGCCCTGAAGGGATGAATTCCTAATTTTTTTCTCCTGCTTTTTAACAGGAACAGGAAGGTGGTGGATTACTCCCAGTTTCAGGAATCAGATGATGCTGGTAAATGACTTTTTTTTTCCCTTAATCTCCTTGTTCTTGCCATGCATATTAATTGTTCTGCTTCTAATCACATCTTCAACTCCAGCTCCAAGGAGTTTCTGTTCTTCACAGCCTGAACTGTTAATAAGTATTTGAAAATATAATCATTCTCATATGTTTTGTATTAAACAAACAATGGTGATAGAAATCTTATTATTTAATGCTGGTATTGTTGTAGTGCCTGGAGGCTGTTGGCAGCAATTCCTTCCTTGCTCTATGTTATGTTCTGGGGCAGAGGCTCCTTGATGCCACTTTTTTTCCACAGGAAAAGATGTTTTCCATTTATTTTATGGCTCCAGTTGAGCCCACATTATCAGGCATTTGGGGGGGATTGCAGCTAAAAAAATATCATCTGTGTGAATTAACAAAATATTGCTGGATCACATTTGGTAAAAATGTAATGTCTGAATTAAAATTCTGGATCTCATTTCTAAAATAATATTGTCTGTGTGAATTAACAGAAACTTTCTGGACTCTAGGCTCCTTGATGCCACTTTTTTTCCACAGGAAAAGATGTTTTCCATTTATTTTATGGCTCCAGTTGAGCCCACATTATCAGGCATTTGGGGGGGATTGCAGCTAAAAAAATATCATCTGTGTGAATTAACAAAATATTGCTGGATCACATTTGGTAAAAATGTAATGTCTGAATTAAAATTCTGGATCTCATTTCTAAAATAATATCATCTGTGTGAATTAACAAAATATTGCTGGATCACATTTGGTAAAAATGTAATGTCTGAATTAAAATTCCGGATCTCATTTCTAAAATAATATTGTCTTTGTGAATTAACAGAAACTTTCTGGACTCGTCTGAGTTCTTGGAAAATAAACTCAATGCTAAGGTTGCACTGATAATTAAAATGAGACAAATATGCATAATTCTTAATTACAGAGGTTTTATTCATTAAATAAGGTATGGTGTAAGAGTTGTGAGGAGTTCTGCTGTAAGCTCCATGACATCCTTTATCCATCCCAGGACAGTAAACTGTGTGTGCTGTTAGAATCGTGCAGAAATCCATATGGGTGTTAATTTTTAATGGATTTATAAAATAACTAAATACAAAATGAATCCTGTGTCCTCTTGTGAGGTTGGTTTGTGTTTCCCTGGGTGAGTCTTGACTGTACAGAGCATTTTCATGGTGCTGTTGGCAGAAGAAAAGCTCAAATCAGTGATTTAAACCAGGACTTTGCTTCCACCAAAGTTTTTTCGAAGCTTTATGAAGTTTTTCTTTTTGATGTGCATGAAATGCTCAGTTGGAGTTGTGGCTGAGGAGAGCAGTTTGCTGGCATGAGTTTGACCCCAGCCCATTTTGTGCTGTCCTGTCCTGTCCAGATGATGATTATGGAAGAGATTCGGGTCCCCCATCCAAGAAAATCCGCTCGTCTCCCCGAGAGGCTAAAAACAAGAGGAGATCTGGGAAGAATTCTCAGGAGGACAGGTAAGAAAGGCAGCTTTGCATCTCTTGGCAACATTTCTCAGAGCTTTGTCCTGTGTGTGGGGAGCAGCATCTTCCATGGGGAGTGGAATTCATTCCGGTGAGACTGGAGCTCAGTCAGGGCTGAGACACTGAGGTGAGGCAGAAATCACGTGTGAAACTGTCAGCAGTGCTCCAGCACTCCAGAGGCAGCTGGAGTGCCAGGGAAAGGGATTTGGGCACAAGGATTGGCAGCTGCTGCATCCCCAGGTGAGTCAGGGCAAGGTGCCCCGTGTTCTGCAGCCTCAGAGCATCCCTGTGGTGCCAGGGACAGGTGGCACTGAGGACAGGGGGCATCTGGAAGTTTTGTGGCTCTTTGTTCCTCATTTTGGGTAATCTGTAAACGCACAGCTTGGTTTGGGAGCTGAGTTTCTCCAGCAGCCTCAGTGCTGCCCTACTGAAAAGTGAAATTTTCCTGTAGAATTTCCATTTTGCAGTCCCCCAATGATTTTCACGAGACCTTTGAAATAATTTTTTTGGTTTTTATGACAGAGCTCAGCTTCAGAGATGCTGGTTCTGAAGGTTCTTGAGGTTCTGCCAGCTGGTTCTTGTTCTAGCACCCCAAGATGTCTTTTATTTTCCAAATGATCAAATCATTTGAGAAAGCTTAGACCAGACATGTGCCAGTAAATGCAAGATGCACAGAATGGAATCTGAACAATGACATAAAGACATGTGCTGACTTAAAATCTCTTCAGGATAAACCTTTATTTCATGTATAGACTGCATATAAACCATCAGAGTTGTAACTAAACTGGAAGCCATGTGGATTGTGGGTTGGTTTGAGAGTGAAGTGCATGGTTCACCTCAGTCTGATTATTTCCTGCCTGGTTTAAGTTTTTCTGGGATTCACACTTGGAACTTTATCTTCCCAACCATGATAACTCCACAGACAGCTGAGTAATCCTGAAGTATGTCCAGGAAAAGTGAAAATTCTCATCCTGGACATCAGTTTGCTCTTTAAAAGTTGTTATTTTCCACACAAGAGTAACTGAAGTCAAAGTTGAGACAAGCACTCAGACTTTATCCTCCTCTCATTTGCAGTGAGGATTCAGAAGACAAAGATGTGAAGACTAAGAAAGATGATTCACACTCAGCAGGTAATAGCATTGTACTGATTGTGTATCTTTAAATCATATCTGTTGACACCTGTGAGAGTTGCAGGAGTAGGATTTGAGACAGAAATTAAATTATTCTGATTTATTTAAAGTCATATGTTGCCTCTGCTGCTGTTACTTCCCTGGTTTGATAATGGGTTTTTTTGTGTAATGTGATGATCCTATAAAATTTGTCTTCAGAAGTGGATAGATGTGTTGATCCCTTCCCTGCAGCTTTTATCCAGAATGATCCAAGAAACTTCATCTTGGTGCCTTTTCCTTGCAGATGAAGATTTTGGCAGTGAAGATGATGACGTAGGAGCTGACGATGGCAAAGCCGACAGCGACTACGAGAGCTCTCAAAAAAGCAAAAAAGGAAAGAAAGCTAAACCAGACAAGAATAAGAGAGCAGCCTCCAAATCCAGGAAAAGGCCTGCAGGTAAAAAGAAAAATAAAAAGAAAAAAGTAGTTATTTTGCAGAGGATCTTTGTTGGGTGAGTAAGGAAGGTGTTGATGAAGTTGAATTGTCCCCACAGTAACTCAGTGAGTGTTTTAACCCCTGATAAATGCCCTGCCCCTGTTTTGCCCACGTGCTGCCTCGTGGCAGGAGCTCTCTGCTCTGTGCTCAGCACAGTTTGGGGCCTTTTTCTGCAGAGGACAGCGAGGATGAGAAGGAAGATCACAAAAATGTTCGTCAGCAGCGGCAGGCGGCGTCCAAAGCGGCCTCCAAACAGCGGGAGATGCTCATGGATGATGTGGGGAGTGAGGAGGAGGAGCAGGAGGATGATGAGGCACAGTTCCAGGAGAGTGAGTAAATGGGATTGGAAAAAGGGACAGCAAAAAAACCACAGTTTGCTTTTTGGCTGGGACACAGGATGGAAATTGTGCTCCTGAATAACTTCATTTTCACTGTGTGTCTGTCCAGTTGGGTTTTCTCAGCTGGAATTTGTGCTCCAAGTTTGCAGCAAAGGTGTCTGTGTGTGTGTGTGTCCCACAAGATTTGTCTTCACAAGTGGGTAGATCTGTTGATCCCTTCCCTGCAGGTTTTATCCAGAATGAGATTTAAGTCCTCAAGTACTTAAATTATATAAATGTGGCTGTGGCAACTTCCTGTAACTTGAAAATTGGAATCTGTCATGGGTTTGCACCACTTACTGTTCCTGCATGCTTGGTTGCTCATGTACAGGGGGAGATAAGCCAGTGCTTCAAAACTGATGTGGAATTTTTGCAGTCAAAAGTTTTTAAGCTTCAATGACAGATTTTAGGAAAGCCTTAAATAATTGAAGAGTTCACTCAGTGAATCTTGAAGAATCTGTGAGACAAGAGACTTTACCTTGGTGCCTTTTCCTTGCAGATAAAGATGTTTCTTTCCCCCCCTGAGGTGTGAGTGTGTGTTTTCCAGAGATCTATTTCTTTGTAAGCAGCCCTCCAGGATAATTGTAAACTTCTCAGTGCTTTTTGCTGCTTTTTGCTGTCCCTGTGGCATTGCTGATGTAAGAACCCAGTCAGATTTTAGCACAGCAGATTAATGGAAGCCCACAAGGTCTCAGAGTCTGTGTCCACAATTTCACTGGCAGATCTCAGCTCTCTTTTCCTTCCTTTTTTTTTTTTTTTTTTCAAAAAAAAACTGAAATTTCCTTATGCTTCCAGCAGATTCAGGAAGTGATGAAGACTTCCTCATGGAAGATGATGATGACAGTGACTATGGCAGTTCAAAAAAGAAAAATAAGAAGGTCTCCAAGAAATCCAAGCCAGAGAGGAAAGAAAAGAAAATGCCCAAGCCCAGGCTAAAGGCTACAGGTGAGTCTGTGCAAGGAAAGTTCCTCAGTTTAAAACCCAGATTTTCTTTTTGCTGCAGAGTCTTGTTTGAAATCTTGGAGTCACAGATAATCCACAAAAATGTTGGAAGGGCCCAAGTGCCATGATTTAAAGCAGCGATGTGGAATAACGAGTTGGCGTTAATTCTTCCTTTAGGGGTTGATTTGGGATCTGTGTCTTGGTGCTAAAAACTCACGGTATTGAAAACATTCTCTGCTGAGGTGCTGCATTCTGATTTTCTGTGTCTCACAGCCAAATAATACCAATTTATGACTCTGTTTGGGACTTTGTGATGTTGTCAGGGTGGGGACATGTGAACCAGAGGGAAAATGGATGCATTTCTGCAGGAAATTTCAAATGATAACAGCAATGCATGCTCTGCTTTGAGAAGAGCTGTGTCCATTTATGATGTCACATCCAGCAATTAGCCAGGACCTGCAATTAACCAGCTTTTAAATCTCTTTAGATTGCTCTTCACTTCAGCTTTGCTAATTGGGAGTGCTAAAAACACTGTGGGTATGGTCAGACTGCTGCTGGATGACTTTGAAATCCCATTTACTGGGAGTTTTTCTGCCTTTGCTGCTGCTGAGTTTTACAAGGTTTTTCTTTTTCCAGTGACCCCCAGCCCAGTGAAAGGCAAAGGGAAGGCAGGTCGCCCCACAGCTTCCAAGGCAACAAAAGAAAAGACCCCATCCCCCAAAGAAGAGGATGAAGAGCCTGAAAGTCCCCCAGAAAAGAAAAAATCAGCCAGCCCTCCACCAGAAAAGTCAGGGGATGAGGGATCTGAAGATGAAGCACCCTCTGGTGAAGATTAAAATGGCAGTTGAGGAAAATCTTTGTTTAAAAAAAAAAAAAGAGGAAAAAAAAAAAAGAAAAAGGAAAAGAAAACAATACTTAGGGGTAGAACACGGTTTTGGCTGTGGCTTGACTCATGGGCTTTGAATGCTGTCTTTACTTTCAGCTGTTTAATACAGTGTATTCTTTTTTAATAAGAGGAAACCCTTCTACAGTAATATTTTGAAGTCAATGTTCTCTGTTGGCCATTCCGTTCTCCCTCCCCTGCCAAATCTGAAAAGCCATTTGAGACAAATTAACAGACCATTCAATATTTTATTTTTTTTTTCAAGGGATACTGCAGTTGTGAAGCAATAAGGTTTGAGACTGATCTGTGGAAACCATACTTACAAATCCTTAAGTAGAATAGATTTTTCCCAGTGCTGGTAAGAGCTGTTTAAAACTATTATTCTGTATTTGGAATATATGGGAAAAAAAATAATGAACCTCTGCTTTAACAGACTTTGAGACGAGTTCACTCTCAGCAAAAATGTAGTTGATCTAATTCCAGTGGAGGAGGATGGAACATGGGGAGGAATCCTGTGTTTCTTGGATTCAGGCACGTTTTTCATGGAAAGCAATCAAGAAACTCGGGAGATGCTTCAGTGTCTTTGATTTAGAAAAGACCCTTCAGTCAGGATGGGAGATCTTTTGTCTCTGCTGGATAGAAAACTGTTCTGCTGGAGGCAAATTGCAGCCCATTCCAGAGAAATTCAGATATTCAACCTACAGCCTTCCCATATCCACTCACCCTTCTTTTGTTCCTTCTGTAGAGGGGCAGAACAGGGAAGAGAAATTGCAAAATCATTTTTAAAACTGCTTCCCATTGGGTATTGTGGAAAATCTTTTTATTATATATTATAGATTTTCCCAAGGAAGAAAAGAAAACCAAACAAATGAACAGATAATGTAAAATGAGATTCTTCAGCTTTTGGGGTGAGGGATGTCCTTTTGTGGGTGTGAGCAGAGGCTTGCTGTAGTGCTCTGGTCACTTGAGTTCCGTGAGTCAGCCCTGAGTGTTTCCCTCCCTGCTGCTGCCCTCAGCAGAGCTCCAGGGATCCCTGGCACAGGGGGCACTTCCCTGTGCCCACCCTGCTCCCTGGGGGATCAGCTCCCCTTATACCTGTGGGATCAGCTCCCATTCTGCCTGTAGGATCAGCTCCTCACTCTGCCTGTGGGGTCAGCTGCCCTTCTGCCTGCAGGATCAGCTCCCCATGCTTCCTGTAGGATCAGCTCCCCACCCCTCCTGTAGGATCTGTGGGATCAGCTCCTCACCCTTCCTGTGGGGTCACCTCCCCTTCTGCCTTTAGGATCAGCTCCCCACCCCTCCTGTGGGATTTGTGGGATCAGCTCCCCACCCCTCGGGATCAGCTCCCCTTATACCTGTGGGATCAGCTCCCATTCTGCCTGTAGGATCAGCTCCTCACTCTGCCTGTGGGGTCAGCTGCCCTTCTGCCTGCAGGATCAGCTCCCCATGCTTCCTGTAGGATCAGCTCCCCACCCCTCCTGTAGGATCTGTGGGATCAGCTCCTCACCCTTCCTGTGGGGTCACCTCCCCTTCTGCCTTTAGGATCAGCTCCCCACCCCTCCTGTGGGATTTGTGGGATCAGCTCCCCACCCCTCCTGTGGGATTTGTATGATCAGCTCCTCACCCCTGCCTGTGGGATTTGTGGGATCAGCTCCTCACTGTTCCTGTGGGGTCTGAGGGACAGACAGATCTGTTCCCCTCCTGCCTGTGGGTTCTGCTCCCATCCTGCCTGTGGGGTTTTCTCCTCACCCCTGTCTGTGGGATCTGCTCCCACCCTGCTTCTGGGATCTGTGGGATCAGCTCTCCCCTGTTCCTGTGGGGTCAGCCCCCCAGGTTCTTGTGGGATCAGCTCCCCCCTCCCTGTGGGATCAGCTCCCCCCTCCCTGTGGGGTCTGTGGGATCAGCTCCCCTCTCCCTGTGGGATCTGTGGGATCAGCGGGATCAGCTCTCCCCTGATCCTGTGGGATCAGCTCTCCCCTGTTCCTGTGGGGTCTGTGGGATCAGCTCTCCCCTGTTCCTGTGGGATCAGCTCCCTGGGGCTGCAGCAGCTGCCCTGGGGCTGTCCCTGGCTCAGCAGGACACTCGAGCTGTGTGCTGCCACTTTCATGTGCTTTTATCCAAGCAGCCAAATCATTTCCTTAATATTTTTATTTTCTGAACTTCATGAAACTCCACAAACCTCGGTTTTCACACCCTCAGACGCTTTTCTGCCACATTTGTTGGTGGAAACACTGAAAACTGGACCTGCCATTTTTATTTTGATTTTTTTTCCTTAAACCCTCTGTGCTTCTGTCTGTTGCTCTCCTTCCAGCTGACAAGCTTTGCATCCTTCTTGGTTTTTTGCTTTTTATTTTTTTGTCACAGAACTCCCCATTTTGTAACCAGCCTCTCGAAGGTGACATAAGGCAGCTAATTCACGAGTTGGGATTTCTGGTGGCAGCAGATTTTCAATCCTCTTTGGGATTTTGGAGAGTTTCTAGAGGTGATACACTAAAAATGATCAGGAAGGACCCTGAATCCAGTTCAGGTGGGGAATGGAATATTCCTCCAGCAGCTGAGTGATTGTCCTGTGTGATTCCCTGGTTTTATTGAGGCTGGTAAATTCCTTTACCTTACGAAAATTGAAGTTCTCTGACGTTCTTGACTCTCATGGAACTACTGTTGCAGTTACAATAAAGATGATGTTGTTTCATTGTAAATCTATTTTTTTACAATGGTTTGATTTTTTTAATATATTTTTTTCCAGAACAGCATCAGGCTGTAGAGAAATCTCAATCTTGAAAAAGAAAATTTAATCCCCTCTCCTCTCCCACAGCTCTTCCACCTGCTGGATTGCTGGGAGAGCAGAAATTCCCTCAACTTCTTGGGTAATTCTGGGAAAATAAACAGCCACATTTAAAAAATCCAAACCATTTGGGGGTAGCAAACATTTGTGCAGATAAATCTCTGCTTCCCAGAGCTGTCCCCCAAACTGTTCCAAGCTGCTTTTCTGCATTGGGTTCTTGGGGTTTGCTTTAAATTCAGGTACAGGGAGAGTTCCAGGGGATCTGGTTCTTCACCTGCCACACCTGAAGTGTATTTTTGTGACTCTCACCTCAAATATATTTTTTTGGTTGCTTCATTTATTTTTTCCTAACACGGTTAAGAAAAGTTAAGGCTGTGAAAATCCTTTTTCTGTTATTTCACTTTTGGGTTTTTTCCTCCTGGCACCTTTGGCCCTTTATTTCACAGAACTCTTCTGCTTTCTCCCACGTTCATTGCTGATGGGTTGGAGGCTGCCTGGTGCTTTTTGTGAGTGTCTCACAACCCAAACACCATGGAAATCCCAGATTTTCAGGATTTTGTAACTTTTTCAAACCTGTTAGTTGCTGCAAACACTGAGCCCTAAGGGTCTCTGTCAGAAATAAATACAGCAGTTTCGTGTTTTTACAGACAGGAGCAAATTATCAAGGTGAATATTTCCATTCTTTTGAATATTTTTATTTTAACATACATCATTTTTCAGCAGCAGCAGACGTCACCTTTTAAAATGCCCATTGGAATTAATTTGTATTAAACATTCTGGAAGGAAAGCTGGGAAAAATCCCTTTCTTTAGGAGCACCAGGAGATTTGTATGGAGCAGAAAGTTTCATTCACAGGAGGAGGAGGCTTTGGAAAGATTCTCTGTCCCACAGCTGTAGTCCTGGAGCCTTTGCAGAGAGGTAAAACGGATTTATTCCAGAATTCATTCCGTCTCCAGCCTTGCCCTGGTCTTGCTTTTAAAATCTCACAACTTCCATCCTGTCCCTGAATCCACACCAGCACCTCCAGCTCTGGTTTCTGCCAACATCCTGCCTTGAACTGGTCAAAATCACTCAAAATCTGCAGTTTCAGCTGGGATTTTGTGCTGAAGATGCTTTGGGTCAGTTCCAGGGGGGTCAGCAGGAGAATGACAACTGTGCTGAGTTAATGAGGTCAGGAGGGGCTAAAAAATGGGGCAGCTGAGGAGCTTTTAATCAATTTTCACTTTCTAAAGGCAGAGAGAGTGAGGGGAGAGAGGCAGCACCACCAGGGCAGTGCAAAAATCTGGAATTCCTGGGGGTTTTTTTTCCTTTTTTTCCCTTTTTTTCCTTTTTTTTTTTTAAATATTCCCTCCACTGATGGTCACAAAGGTACAAGAGCCACTGAGGCAGCCAGGTGAGGGAGGGAGGGAAGGAATCTGTACCATGCTGGAAGCTTTTGGAGCTGTAGAAAAAAAAAAAACCTGGTGCTTTGCTTTTCTCTCCTTTGTTGGTGAAGTGTTTATTTTTCTAACAGATCCTAGCGTTGAACACACGGTTCCTAAAAGCTACAAAGTGACCCAGGAGTTTTGATACCTGATGGAGAATTCATTCATCTCTTGGAGGGGGAAATGGAGCAGTTTTGGAGGGACAGTCACAGAGTAGTTGGTGGCGTTCAGGATGTGGGAGTTTGGGGAGTTGCTGTCCCATCTGTACCTGGAAATGATCAATTAATTCTGTGTGTATCTGGCCAAACAGAGCTTTGAGAGTTTCCCTGCAGTTGTAGGAGGTTTAAATCCCAGTGCTGGTGGAACAGAAGCAGCACCAACACTTTGTTCTGGCTGTCCAGGAGGATTTTTGGGCTTTTTTGAGCCCATCAGAGCAGGGAGAGCCAACAGTGCCCTTCAGAGACCTCCCCAAGCCCAGCCTAGCTCTGAATCACATCCCACACTTCCCACTTCAGTAGCTGAATGTGTTTTCATGGAACTCTTGCTGTCAAACCATGGGATCAGTGGGCGCAGCCCAGCCCTGCCGGGTGCTGGCCGTGTCCCCGCTCCAGCCCCGACCGTGCCCAGCATGCTCAGTGTGACTGCAAAGCACCCGTGTGCAAACGCTCTGTACAGTGGGGCCAGGGTTTTTTATATATATATTTTGGGATGGGGGGGGGAGGAGGGTGGGTGGAGATCCTGAAATCAGCTTAAGCCAGACTTAAATGTGTGTAAAAAAAACAAAAAAAAAACCCCAAAATCTTCGGTGTGTGAGTGCGCGAGCGGGAGTGTCTGACATCCCATTCCCTTTGTGTTCTCAGCATTTGTGAGGTTTTACTTTCTTTTTTCTTTTTTCTTTTTTTTTCCCCCCCTCTCCCCTTCCTGCAGAAAAGAAATTAATTGTAAATAAGAGCTACGTAATTTTTTTGTTGTTGTTTGCCATCATGTCACAGCAAACCCTGAGTGAGCAGTGTGAAGGTGGAGGAGGAGACTGGCAGCGTTTTCTGGTATGCGAGGAATATTTTGTCTTGAGTATCTGCAATCCCCTGGTGAGCTTTTGGAGAAAAAAAAAAATAAAATAATCAGGCTCTTTGCAGTTCTCCTCCCTGTCCTTTTTAATTTTTATTATTAATTTTTTGTTTAATTTCAAAAGCAGGAAAAAGGGGCAGCTGCAAACAGTCATCGCTGTGGGGTTGGGAACTCTTGACAACACTGAGATCTAGCATGGTACATATATATTTTGGGAGGGGGGGGGGAGGAGGGTGGGTGGAGATCCTGAAATCAGCTTAAGCCAGACTTAAATGTGTGTAAAAAAAACAAAAAAAAAACCCCAAAATCTTCGGTGTGTGAGTGCGCGAGCGGGAGTGTCTGACATCCCATTCCCTTTGTGTTCTCAGCATTTGTGAGGTTTTACTTTCTTTTTTCTTTTTTCTTTTTTTTTCCCCCCCTCTCCCCTTCCTGCAGAAAAGAAATTAATTGTAAATAAGAGCTACGTAATTTTTTTGTTGTTGTTTGCCATCATGTCACAGCAAACCCTGAGTGAGCAGTGTGAAGGTGGAGGAGGAGACTGGCAGCGTTTTCTGGTATGCGAGGAATATTTTGTCTTGAGTATCTGCAATCCCCTGGTGAGCTTTTGGAGAAAAAAAAAAATAAAATAATCAGGCTCTTTGCAGTTCTCCTCCCTGTCCTTTTTAATTTTTATTATTAATTTTTTGTTTAATTTCAAAAGCAGGAAAAAGGGGCAGCTGCAAACAGTCATCGCTGTGGGGTTGGGAACTCTTGACAACACTGAGATCTAGCATGGTACTAGGAGTTAAGTCTGAATGTAACATTAATGCTTTATTTAAAATTTAAAAAAAAAAACAAAACAAACACTTTTTTTTTTTTTTTTTCCTAAGGGGTTGAAGTGAACATGACTGTTGACCATGTTCGTGAATTTCTAGATGCAAACATTCATTGGTAGAATTGTGTGATGGTCTTTTGTGCTAATTAATTTGACATATTCCGAGTCTCTGTATGTACCTGCAAAGAAAGAAAAACAAAAAAAAATAACAAAAAACCCTGCTTTGCTTTGATTGAAAAAGGGTTCCTGGGACTGCATACCTGCTCCTGAGCTCTGTTTTAAGTATGTGTATCCTTCGCTTGTATTTTGTATTAAAAAAAAGAACCACGAGGAAAAAAAAAAATGAACCCTTTATTGTTCAGCATGTTGGAATTGTGTCCCCTCTTTTATTTTTCTCCTTTTTGGAATATATTAAGCAACTCATTCTTCTGTATCTTTTATTTTCTTTTGTAAACTTTTTGGTTTTGTTTAAAAATGGCTTTATAAAAGGGCTTTTATAACCCATGAACACGACTGGTGTCATTTTTCTGCTGCTCCAAGTGGGGATCATCCTGTGAGAGGGAAAAAGTTTTCATCTTCCAGGATTTCTGAGAGTTTTGGGGTGAATTCCATGGAATTCTCTGAGGAGGGGCAGCCAGCTTTGGGCCAGGTGTGACTTTCCCATCATTACTTGGGAACTGAAAGGGGAGAATGAAATAATCCAGAAAGTTGTGCTTCCCCAGGCTCCTCCTGGAGTTATAAATGGAGATTTTTAAAGTCCAAAACCAATTTGAGGGAGAGATGAGAGGAGGGACAGAGCCTTGGGATGTCACCTTCCCCTCCAGGAGCGTCCCCTGGTGCCTCCCAGCAGCTGGGAAACTTTTAATGGAAAACAGCAGGAATTTGGGATAAATCATTGTCATGGCAACCACGGGCAGGGCCTGACCCAGGTGCTCAGGGAATTTCTTCTTTTACCAAATCCCTTGGAGCGGATTCCTTCGCTTTTCCTGCAGCTCCCGGGGCGGATTTTGGATTTTCCCGATTTTGGCCGATTTTGATGCGCGGCCGTGCCCGCGCTGTGCCAGCAGGGGGCGCTGGCAGGGCGAGCGGGAACCTCTGGGGTGGGATAAAAACACCCTGGGGTGGGATAAAAAAATATCTGGAATGAGGTGAAAACCTCTGGGATGGGATAAAAAATCTCTGGAATGGGATAAAAACCTCTGGAACAGGCTAAAACCACCTCTGGAATGGGGGGAAGACCTCTGGAACGGGATAAAAAATCTCTGGAATGGGATGAAAACCTCTGGTATGGGATGAAGACCCTCTGGAATGGGATAGAAGATCTCTGGAATGGGATTTTAAAACCTCTAGAATGGGATAAAACCCTCTGGAAAGGGGAAAAATCTGGAATGGGATGAAAACCTCTGGAATAGGGTGAAAACCTCTGGAATTCCACCCAAAAGCAGCGCTGGGCACCTCCTGTGCCACAGCTGGCAGCACCAAGGGCACATCCCAGGGTTCATTTCTGTTCTGCTGCTCCAATCAAATCAAATCTGGGATTTGATTGGAATTGTCTGGGATTTTATTATCTGGGATTTTATTGGAATTGTCTGGAATTTTATTGGAATTATCTCTTCTTCTTCAGGTTTCTGTTGGGGGCAGATAACAGCTCCAGCAGCATCACATTTCCTGTGCCACCCTCTCTTTTCTCCTGCAGCGCTCCCAGCTCAGCTCTTGGCCCTGGGAGAAGATTTTGGGGTTTCATTATCAACAGCTGCCTCCCCTGACCACAGGGCTCTGCTGGTTTTGCTCGTTACAGCCCTGCTCAGATAATTTTGATTAATGGCAGTGGTTTAAGCCTGAGAACTTCTGTTTGCCTCCTCTCAAGATCAAACCAGTACTGATTTTTTTTTTTTCTTTTTAAAGTCTCTGCTTAGAATTCTGGTGGGTTTTTTTTTTTAAAGCTAAATGGTTTTCTGAGTGTGAGATTATTGTGGTGTTTCTGCTTCGCTTCCTGAGAAATGAGTGAAGGAATAATTTGTCTATAATCCAATTTACCACACTAAGCTGTCATTTCTTTTTCCCTAAACTGGCCCTATTTTATTATTTATTTTCCTTAATTTCACTTCACTGCTGATTATGACACTGGATTTGAAGCAGCTTCTGCTCCCAGAAGCAGTTCAGCCCATTAATTTTGAATTAATAAGTAACACATTTCTCAGGGGCAGAGCAGGTCTCACATTTGGAAGTGGCTCAGTTCTTTCATTCCCATTAAACTGGTTTTACACCTTTAAATAAAACCACTTAAGTGACTTTAAAACATTTTCCCCATTTCCTTCTTTTGGACAGCAAGGTGCCAGCAGGAAAAAGAAAATCTCCTTGGGTGCAAATCCTTGTTCTCACTCCTGAATCTCCTTTTCCCCACACACCAAGGAATGTGACAAGAAGGAAAAGAACTTTTAGGGAGACGAAAGGGAGAGAAGGGAACACACAGAAACCTGGGATGTGATGAGCAAATGATAAAAAAATCCTAAAATAATTTTTACTTTGTTCTGTCACTGTGAGATTTAATGGGAAACTCTGTTATTATTCTTTTGCTGACCCTTTATTTTAATTAATGAACTAGAATTAAGGACCTAAAGGATCCCTCTCGGGGCAGACACGTGGGTGGCCTCATCCTCCTCCACCTCCAGCACCTCAGCTACTCCAAAGCAGGATTCATCCTCCAAAAAAATATGGATTTTATCCAACTGATGATGGATTTTATCCAACTGATGATGGATTTTATCCAGCTGATGGATTTTATCCAACTGATGAATTTTATCCAGCTGATGGATTTTATTCCATAATAATAATAATTTTATTCCATGATAACTTTATTTTATTTCCCAAGCCTTTGGAAAGGAGCAGGGCTGGGGTGTCCTTGTTCTGCAATCACTTCCTGCCTGCAGAATAAACAGCCTGGGAAATATTTGCACCGTGGCCCACAAACAGGGCTGTGCTGTTTACCTGCAGCAAACATCAGCCCCAGAATAAAAGAGCCAAGAAAAGGCAACGTTTTAATCCTCTGGAGTTTCACAGAGAATCGTTCCTGATCGACTGGTTTGACCAGAAATGCCTTTTCCTGCAGATAGGACTGGGGTGGTTTCTGTAAATATTTTATTGTTCTTTTCTGGCTGGGGTTTGCTGCTTTGCCCAGGAGTGGGGAATTGGGGCTGTTTGCTCAGATTGGCCCCAAATTCTGCACAGAGCTGGCTGGGAAAGTGAGAGGGGGTGTGGGAGCTCAGGATGTCGACTGGAGGGGTTGTGGGGAGGGAAAAGGGAAAGGGGAAAAGGGGAAAGGGGAAAGGGGAAAGGGGGAGAGGGGAAGGGACAGGGGGAAAAGGAAAAGGGAAAGGGGAAAGGGGAAGGGAAAGGGGGAAAAGGGGAAAGGGAAGGTAAAATATATAAATAACATAGTATAATATAATATAGTAATATAATATAATATAATATAATATAATATAATATAATATAATGCCTTCTTAAGAAATATGGACTCTTCCCTCGTCCTGCGACCCGCAAACACATTGACAACAATAACTGACTTTTGAGTGCATATAATATAATATAATATAATATAATATAATATAATATAATATAATATAATATAATATAATATAATATAATATAATATAATATAATATAATATAATATAATATAATATAATATAATATAATATAATATAATATAATATAATATAATATAATATAATATAATATAATATAATATAATATATTGGAGATGGTTTGGGTATTTTACAAGACTGGGATGGGATGAAAAATATCTGGAATGTGGTGAGCATCATTGGTGAGTGGCCAGGAGGCTGAAGGGAGCTGGCACCTGGCCACAAGAGCCCCATGGGCACAAGAACCCTGCAGTGCTCTGGGCTGGGGACAGAGTGGCTGCACAGTGCCCAGGCACAAAGGGACCTGGGGGCATTGGTCAGCAGAGACTGGCCATGGCCAGCAGTGTGCCCTGGTGGCCAAGAAGGCCAGTGGCTCCTGGCCTGGGTCAGGAATGGTGTGGCAGCAGGAGCAGGGAGGTCACTCTGCCCCTGTCCCTGCCCTGGTGGGGTCACACCTGGAGTGCTGTGCCCAGCCCTGGGCCCTCAGTTTGGGAAGGACATGGAGCACCTGGAGTGTGTCCAGAGGGGACAGCGAGGCTGGAGAGGGGCTGGGAACACAAACCCTGTGAGGAACCACCGAGGGAGCTGGGGGTGCTCAGCCTGGAGAAAAGGAGACTCAGGGGTGCCCTCCTCACCCTGCACAGCTCCTGAAAGGTGCCTGTGCTCAGCTGGGGCTGGGCTCTTTCTGCAGGCACTGACACAACCAGGGCACACAGCCTGCAGCTGTGCCAAGGGAAATTCAGGCTGGATGTTAGGAAGAAGTTTTTTACAGAAAGGGTGATGAAGTTCTGGAATGGCTGCCTGGGGAGGTGGTGCAGTCGCCATCCCTGGTGTGTTTAACAAAGCCTGGCTGTGGCACTGGGGGCCAGGGTTCAGTTGAGGTGTTGGGGCTGGGCTGGACTCGGTGATCTTGAAGATCTCCTCCAACCTGGTGATTCTGTGACTCTGGGGGTGGTGCCAGGTGTCCCCTGCGTGTCCCCAGGCTGTCCTTGGGGTGCAGGGGGTTCGGGATCTCCCCAGGCTGGGGATGGGGGCTCAGAGAGCTGCAGCCCCGCTGGGACTGGGACTGAGCTTCCTTTGCACCCACGGGAACCTCGGCTCCCAGCGGCGGTGACAGCGACACAAACAGAGGAGAGGAGGGGAGGGGAGGGGCTGAATTCTGCCCCTCCCGAACCTCCCCGGGCTGGGGCTCTTTGGGTTCCTGCTGCTTTGTGGCTGCCAGTTCCTGCTTGTACAGACGTGGCAGGGCCAGCCCTCCCTGCCGGGACAGCCACAGCTCTGGGGACACCTCAGAGCTCTGGGGACACCTCTCAGAGCTCTGGGTCAGTCACAGTTTTGGGGACACCTCAGAACTCTGGGGACACCTCCCCAAACCCTGGGTTGGTCACAGCTCTGGGGACACCTCAGAGCTCTGGGGACACCTCTCAGAGCTCTGGGACAGCCACAACTTTGGGGACACCTCAAAACTCTGGGTCCCCCTGATGGGGAGCAGAGCACATGAGGCTGTGCTGGGACAAGTGACAGCCACAGCTTTGGGGACACCTCTCAGAGCTCTGGGGACACCTCTCCAAACCCTGGGTCAGACACAGCTTTGGGGACACTGGGGACACCTTTCAGAGCTCTGGGTCAGTCACAGTTTTGGGGACATCTCCCCAGGTGAGGAGCTGGCTCTGGGGACAGGGGACAGGCAGGGAGCTGGCATTGGGGACAGGCAGGGAACTGGCTCTGGGGACAGACAGGGAGCTGGCTCTGGGGACAGGGGACAGGCAGGGGGCTGGAATTGGGGACAGGCAGGGGGCTGGAATTTGGGACAGGCAGGGAGCTGGCTCTGGGGACAGGGGACAGGCAGGGTCAGGAATGCAGCCCAGGGCAGCAGGGGGACGCTGCAATGTTTGTCCTGCTCTCTGTAAATAGAGCAGAAATGCAGATTTCAGGCCTGGATTCAGCACCGGGAGCTTCCCCTCTGTGCAGGATTTTGCAGCTTTGTTTGCTCGGCTGCAAAGGCCTTGGAGCCCAGTGAGTGACCCCACCAAAGGAGAAAATCTCTCAGAACCAGACCCTGCTCCAGAGAAGCTTTGCAAAACCGCAGAATCCTGGAGTTGGTGAAGTCTTGAGGCTCCCAGTTGATAGTAAATAAATTAATAAATTGCTCCCTGGGTTTGGCAGTTTGTGGCCAGTTGTGGTTCCAAGGCTTTCCTCCACAACCAAAACATGGATATTTTTAAAAAGAAAAATAATTTTTTTTTTAAAAATGAGAAAACCCTCGTTGAACCCACGACTCCAAATGCTTGGAACTCAAATATTATAATGTTATTTTAATTAATTAAATTAATTATAATATTATTTTAACTCCCCATAACTTTGGGGAGTTAAAAGTTATGCAGCATAGAACGAGCACAGTGCTGAGCCAGTGTCCTCCTGCAGCCTCATCCAGGGAACACCAATCACCTGGGGATGATGATGAGGAAGGAGGCAGTGGAGCTGTGGGATGTTGCAGCTTTGCTTTGCTCTTGGAGTGGCAGCAGAAACACCCTTGGAGCCTTCAGGAGCAGAACCTGCCATGGGCAACGCAGAACCCAGGGAGGGCTGGGGTGGGGAGGGACCTGAAATCTGCCCCCAAGTTCCACCCCGAGCTCTTCCTGCCATGGAAAATGCACCTCCCGCAGCTCCCCTGGCCCACGTTCTCTGGCTGTGGCAGCTCTTGCTGCTCAGGAGCTGCTCCTGTCGCTCCTGCCCTGCCCTGGCTGTCCCTGGGATGTGCTGGGGGATCCCTGGAGCTGATCCGTGGATCCCCTGCTGCTCTGGGCCATCCCCAGCCCTCCCCAGGCTGCTGAGCTGCTGCTTTTTGGCACCCCACGCTCTGAGCAGAGGAGCCTGGTGGCTTCTCCTGCGCTGCTGAGACAAAAATACATTTCCTGTTTAGAGAGAGAAGATCAGCCCTGAAGGGCTCGGGCTGCACTGCTGCAGCTCCTTCCAGTGGCTTTTTCCTCTTTTTAAAGGTGCTTTAGACACAATTAAACAAAGCCCAGCATCACTCCTGACTGGCACAGAAGTTTTTTAACCATCAGCTCATCAGGGCAGATCTTCTAAAAATGTGAATTCCCACCTTTTTACCCGAGGCAGCAGCACTGGACGCCCCAAAGTGGAGTTTTTTTGGCATTTCTCTATCACTTTTCCAACTTGGGGTCTGACAGTTTGGTAAATACTCACTCCAGCCTCCCTGGGTGGGTGCTGAGCTCGGGTTTGTGCTCTCTGCCTCCAGAGAGGTTTGGGCTGTGAGTCAGCAGTCAAGGTCAGGGCTTGCATTTTCTGCAACGTGGCAGAAAATGGGTTTAAAGACACCCCAGGCTGAGCTGGGGCTTCCAGTGCAAATCAGAGCACCCACAAAATCCACAAAAACGTGGAGGGGATTCTCCCCCTGGAGCTGCAGCAGGAGAATCTGAGCTGTCACAGCCGATCCTGGGGGGAGCTGAGGCTCCTCCTGCTCCCTGGATCCTCATTTTCTTTGCCACGTGTGGAAACCCAGGGCACAGGGAATATTTCTCTGCCTGCTCTGGGGTGCCCTGACCCCCAGGGCAGCACTGACTTTGACCCTCATTCATGGAGAAAGTTTCCTGGACTTCAGATAGACTGGAATCCACAAAAGTGTGAAATAGATTATAGAGAGTGGTGTAGGTGTGTCACTTGGTGAGAAATTGAGGTTTTGGGATTTTTAGTATGTTGTGGATGGAAGCAAGATGAAGGGCACAGGGTGCTGTCCTGGGTTTCTTCTTCATGCTGCTTCTTCCTTCTTCTTCTTGGGTTTGGGTGGCATTTTGTAACTGGGTGGGAAAATCCTCACTGCGGGCTCTGTGGGATCAGTTATTGGGTTAAAAGGGAAAACAATCTAGGTGTCAGGTCTTAATTAGATAGTTTAGTTTTAAAAGACCTTGTAACAAGAGGCTGTTGGCCATTTTTGTGGTGCTTTTCCAGTGTGCTGAGCCTGGTGTGGACAGCGTGCAACACTCTAGAGAAGATGATAAACAAGAACCTGAAGTCTGAAAAAATCCAGTGCATCTCTCTTTCCTGACACAAAACCACCCCAGGAGGGTCTCCCCTGACAGGGCAGCCCCCGGGAGGGCCCAGCCTGATCCCAGAAGTTGGGGAGTCACCAACAGGTACCCCACAGCTGTGTGTGATGCTGCCTGACCCCTGACAATATTCTGGTCATGCCACAAGCCCAGCTTGGCTGGATCTTGGATCCAGATCAGAGCAGGGATCTCTGATCTCTGATCTCTGCTGGGATCTAATCAGGCACCAGCAGCTGAGGTGGCCGTTGGCTCTGCATTTCCTCTGCCTGATAGATAATTCCACTTTGCAGATTCCCGTGGTGGCTCAGCCCTGCCAAATCTGGCCCTGCTTCAGAAAATGATCCCTTTTTTAGCCCAGGACTGGACCTAGTTGAACCATCAGTGTAAATAAGGCCAGGCTCTTGTTTGGGCTCCCTGCACTCTGAGTTCCTGGTGGAGCCAGTCCTGCACAGCAGGAGCTGAGGAGATAAAGGTCTGAGAGTGAAAATGAGTGAAAATTCCTCTCTGGAGAGGCAGAGCAGAGCTGCAGCTCCAACCCACGGCTGCTTTCCACGGAGGGACACAGGGCCTGCCTGGAATTTCAAGGGATTTTTGCCATAAAGATTCCTTTACCAACAAGTCACACCCAGAGTTTGATGAAATCTGGGGTGGGGAGGCTTTGCTCCCAGGAAAAAGGGACAGGACAAGGGGAAAGAGCCCCAGAGGTCTCATGGAAAGGATGCTCAGGCCTTGGAAGTGCCCAGGGAGGTTTGGAGTGCCCATCCCAGGGTGTCCCAGCAATTCCTGGATGTGGCACTGAGTGCTCGGGGCTGGGGATTGGGCACAGCTTGGATTTGGTGACCCTGGAGAGATTTTTCCCACCTAAATAATTCTGATTTTCCCACCTAAATAATTCTGATTTTCCCACCTAAATAATTCTGCGATCCACAGCAAACCCTGTGTAAGAGATTTCAGTCTTCTCTACTGGTATGAACTAAAAAATGCTCATTTATCTCGTGATTTTGGGGGGGAATTAGGCTTTCTGTGGCCTCCCTCCCCACGTCCTGGTGCTGGTGCAGATGACTCCAGAGCTGTCACTCCCCCTTGGCCTGTGCCACCCTCTCAGGGACATCCACGAGCGTCCAGGCTATAATTTCTGCTTCCAAACTGCCTCAACCAACATCACCCAGTGACTCAGAGCCCGGAATAGAAGACTGGAAACTGAAATTCAGGCTGCTCCTCTGACCACTGAGCCCTGCAGTGCCCAGCTCTGTGTGGGCACAACGTCTGGGAGTCCAGCTTGGGAGACTCATTTGCTCCAGTGCTAAAGAAGGAGGAAAATAGGAAAAAAACCCTGAAAAAACAAAAACCGAAATCAAAAAACCCCAGCACTAATAGCTATTTAATTGCTTGTGAACGTCTCTGACTAAAAAACAGGGGCAGCTCTCCCCACCCAAATTTGGATTCTGGCCCTTTCCCAGCTGAAGTCATAGCCCAGCTCGCCAGCGTTTTTTGTTGGGTTTGGGGTTTTTTATTACCGAGTTCCTATCAGCATCTGGACTGCCAAAAATGCCTTTTTTCCCCCCAGGAAACAGCAGTGTCGTTTCTCCTCATCAGCCACCCCAGCGAGTGAGTTCTCATCAGCTCAAGTGACAACAAATGCAGGTGCTCCTCTGCTTTTTTCTGTGCAAGGAGAGTCCTTCCAGCAAACTTGGGGAGGGAACAGCTGTTTCCAGTGAAAAAAATCACCATCCTGCTGACCCAAGCTGAAATGTGACGTGGAAATGGGATTTTTGACCTTGAGAGCTCCAAAGTTGCTCCAAAGGAGGGATCCTGTGAAGATTAAAAATAACGAATCTTTGTAACGCTTCTGCAGCTCACAGAGCTGCGTGAATTCATCCCAAAGCAGAGGGCCAAAGCTTTAAATAGCACGAGGTTTTGATGACTTTTTGAAGTTTTCAGCTGAAGAACTCGCCCCAGCACTCACAAACATTCATTTAGGAACAGCTGCTTTTCTCAGCTGCATTCTTGTCTCATTTTTCCTCTCGTTTTGTTCACGCACACACACAAAATAAGATTCTTGTTGCTGCAGATGTTCAGGGGAGGCTGCTCTGGTGGAGGGTTCTCATCTCCAAGGCTGTGTGGATGAACAGAACGTTGGTTTCTCCTCACTTTAGGGCTCAGTTTAGCCCCTGTTTTTTGAGTTGGGTGCTGATATAAATCTCTGTATACAGTCTCTCTGTATAAATGTTATAAATGTATATATTTTGTGTCCCTCTCCCTCGCACGCCATGTGGGTTTAAGCACTCATCCACCATGAATAATGTCCAGGGCCAGGTCACAAACTTCCCATAGCAGGGGCCCTATTTGCATCCACTCCAGGCCATTGCAGGGAACCAGCAGCTCAGAAAAGCCAAACAAACCCAGAAACTGCTCCTGCTGCGGGCAATGCTCCGGCAGGAAGGGGGGAAGAGAAAAGGGGAATTTTTTTTAAAGAAAGGCCGGGTATTTGGGGTGGGTGGTCCTGTAGGATGGGGCTGGTGGGGCTGATGGCAGCGGTGAGGGAACGGGGAACGGGGCTGAGGGGAATGGGGCTGAGGGGAATGGGGCTGTGGGAATGGGGCTGTGGGAATGGGGCTGAGGGGAATGGGGCTGTGGGAATGGGGCTATTCTCCCAGAGGGGGCTATGGAGAATGGGGCTGCGGGGAACGGGGCTGCTCTACCCGAGGCGTTTGGCCTCAGGGATGCGGCATCGGGACTGTATCCCAGCGAAGGGTGCGGGATCGGGGCTGCGGGGATCGGGCTCTTGTCCCTGCGAGGATGCGGGAACGGGGCTGCGGGGATCGGGATTGCGGGATCGGGGCTGTTATCCCGGCGGAGGGTGCGGGATCGGGACTGCGGCGATTGGGTTCTTGTCCCTGCGGGGATGCGGGATCGGGGCGGCGGGAATGGGGCTGTATCCCAGCGAAGGGTGAGGGACCGGGGCCGTTGTGCCCGAGGGGCTGCAGAAGCGGGGCTGCGGGGATTGGGCTCTTGTCCCCGCGGGGCTGCGGGACCGGGGCTGGGGGATCGGGGCTGCGGGGACCGGGCCCGCAGGGATCGGGGCTGTTGTCCCCGCGGGGCAGCGGGACCGGTGTCGCGCGGGCGGCGGCGGGGGGGCGGCCCGGGGCTCCGCCCGCGGCAGCGCATGCTCCCTGCGGCCCAACCTGCGCGTTTAAACGGCGGCGGCGGCGCGGGCGGCGGTGAGTCTCGGCTGTGTGCAGGTACGGCCGGGCACGGGCACGGGCACGGGCACGGGCACGGGGCTGGACCGGGACCGGGACCGAGCCGAGCCGAGCCGAGCCGGGGGGATGCGCGGGCGGGGATGCGGCTGCCCCGGGATGCCGCTGGTCGTGCCGGGATGCGGCTCCCGCTGCCTTCCCCGGGGGGTTCCGGGCACACCGCGCGGCTTTCGGGGCTCTCTCCCCGGCTGCAGCAGCAGCCAGCACCGAGCGCTGCCCGCCGGGTCCGGCCGGGACAGCGGCGCTGCCCGAGGGAGGAAGAGGAGGAGGAGGAGGCGCTCCGGGGCTGATGCTCCTGCGCTGGAGCTGCTGCGGGAAAACAAAAAAAAAGCGGAGCAGGAGCGCTGCAGGTGGGGCTGGAGGCTGCCCTGCTCTCCCCGAGCGCTCCCCAAACTCCTCATCCCTGCAGGTTCGCCCGCGCTGCTTCAGAGATTCCCGAGCGGGCAGAGTTTGGGCAGCGGGATGGACCCCCAGGAATGCTGAGGATTGCGGGGACAGGTCAGTGAATCCTGAGAATCCGAGCAAAGGGAGTTTTCATTGCCCCCGGTTCTGTTTGGGTTTGGAGCCTCCCCTCCAGCTCAGCAGGCTCTGCTGCCTCAGGCCGTCCCTAAATGCCGTGATGGGGATAATTCCAGGGATTCCTGACTTTGGCAGGGCTCGAGGTTTTGGTGGTAAAACGCTGGAGTTGTTTATGATAAACATAAACTACCCGACTCATCTGTCTTCCCACGGATGACAGCTTTAGGAGGAAAGGAGAAGCACTACAATAAATTTATTAATTTTATGCTGGTGATGGCCAGACCTGGCAAGATGCTCGATTTCCATTTTTCTATTACAAACATAGAATTGGAAGGGAAGCAGCTTTCCTGGCGCTCACCTGGACCTGTTAGACTCACAGAGAAAGTGGCCAGGCTCAAAATCCCATTTTTGCCCTGTTCTGGTTCTAGATGTGATTCAGGAGAGCAGCCTTTATGTGTGTAACATGAGAATATCTCCGAATTTATAGAAATAGAACATGAGTAAGAACTTCAAAAGTACCCAAATGACCTGGGCACTGAAGTCATGCAGACACTCCTGAAAAACATGTACCAGCCTTGAAACCTTTTCTATTATTCACCCCACCCGCAATTTTCTTTCTTTCTTTCTTTTTTTTTTTTTTTTTTTTTGTTTTTTTTTTGTTTTTAAATATTTGATGCTGCCTGAACTTTCTGGCATCGTCCAGAGCTGCTTCCCCTGGTGGGGAGTGGCACTGGAGCCAGATTGCCAACCCTGGGATTCCAGGCTGTGCCTAAAACTCTGAATTTTATTGCCACAGAACATCGTGGAAGCCAGGACTGCTTGGCTGATGGGATTTGGGAGTGAAAAAAAAAGGATTAGAAATTTGATATGGATAACAAGAATCTCCGGAATTAACAGAAAATTAAATAAGAGCTTTTCAGGGGATATAAATCCCTGGATTTAGGGAGGAAAATCTCCTTGCTGTGGCTGCTTTGGGGATATTCCCCTACAAACAGGGACTTTGTGGTGACTTCTGTGGGTGCTGTGTCCTCTTCTCGAGGTCCCAGTGAACCCCAGGAGGCTGCTGGAGGGTGGTGGCTGTGCAGAACCAGCACTATCCCCTCAGAGCACTTGTGGATGCCTCCACGTGCTCCAGCAGCAAAAAGGAGCAAAATCCGTTTTTATCAGCAGATTTTTGGCCACTTCTGTGCTGGGAGAGGCTGGAATCACTGGCCTGATCCCTGAGTTAAAAAATTCAGCCCTGGGTCTACTTCATCTTCCCCAGAGTCCCTAGGAAATGATGTTTAGCATAAACTCTTGGTAACCTTTTCCCCAAACTGTTTATTTCGCTGGAGCACTCAAGTGGCAGTGCTGGGGAGGGGAGGAGGGGTGCTTTTGGTTTTTTCTCCCTGACTTTAATCTCTTTTTCTCTTCAGCCAAAGCCTCAGCACGGAGCTCAGGGTGATGGCTGGGCTCTTGTGCCTCTTGATGGCATTGGGAGTGCAGGCTCTTAAAAATAAAAAATCACCTTAGTGCTGTGCTCAGGGTCTGTTTTCCTCCTGTGATTTACTCCCTTCAGAGGTTTGCAGTGCTTTTCCCACTCTGGGGATGGCTGAGCCTTCCAGAGTGTGGGAATCCTTAAAATCAGAGCTCTGAGTTTGTGTTTATCCCCCAGGAGTGGCTGCTGGGGGCTGCTTTAGGTGCTCTTTAATGAGTTGTGTCTCCTCATCATGGCTGAGGCAACATCAAAGCAAAGCTTGGCTTGGTTGGGTGAAACCTGGGGAGGTTTTTGATGGATTTGAGGCTCTGAGGGAGCCAGGAGGGAAAGGAGCAGCAGAGGGATGGGAGGTGGTGCTTGGGGTCAGCAGGGAATGAAGGTGTGAAGCTTTGTCAGGAGCAGGGAGAGCAGAAGGATGGATACAGAACCCAAAATGGGCTGGATTTCCTCTGTTTGGGAATAATTCCATCAGCTGATGGTGCCCTGTGGCTCCTGGAGTGGGCAGCCAGCCTAGGACAGCTCCTGGTAGCTAAAACCCAGCCCAAACAGCTAAAACCTAGCCCAAACAGCTAAAACACAGCCCAAACAGCCACCCTGGCAAGTCTTGTGACCCCTCAGCCGGGTTCAACCCGTGATTAAAGCTGAGTGTGGAGCAAGGGAGTCATGAGAAGCTCGTGAGCAGCTGTCAGCTCTTCTCAGTGCTGATTTCTTGGTTTCTGATTGCTAAAGATCAGACATCCAGCCTGTCCATGTGAGAGCAGGGACCCCCAGCTCGGCTGAGGAAGGGGATGGAGACCCTCAAGGGGGGAATCCTGACTTTTCAGAAGCAGAGGGAAGTTTTAAAACCATACCTGCAAGGCAGTCAAGTGTGGATCTGCACAATCTTGTGTGCTCACCATAAAGAAAAGAACAGGAAAACAGTAAAATACAGGATTATTTAGCAGTTCTGTGCCCCAGTGTTTGGTTATCTCAGACTGATGATGTTAAACCTGTGCTGCTCCTTGTGCTGCTGTTGCTCCTCACTGCTGGAAGAGGCTGATCCTGTGTCCTGGAGCTGCAGAAGTTGCTGATGTGCCCAACCCACTGAGCTGTGGGGTTGCTTGTTCAGAAAACAAAGCTGAGAGTGGGACCCTGAGGCCACCATTTCATCCCTGTTTGTCCGTGTGGTGTTCCTTGGAGGTCCCCCCAGTTTGTGCCCTTCCTCCTTGTTTTCATATCCTAAAATGTCAGTTCCTCTCGCCGTTCCCAAATATTTGCTTAACATTTTGCCAGCCTGCAGAAGAGGAGAAACAGACCCCCGTGAATATTGTCTGGCAAAATAAGGAGGAATGTGGTCCCAAAGGCTCCTTTGTCTAGGGGCTGGAACACACACAGCAAGGAGCAGGTGCCTGATTTGCTGCTCTGAACCCTTTTTCCTCCTCTCTCTTGCTGCACATCAGCTAAAAGAAAATGCTCTTAGTCCACATTGCAAGGACTGGCCCTGTCCTTCACCCAGGGAAGCCTTGTGGGTTGTTGATCTGGGGATTTCAGAGCCAGCTTTTGGTGGCTTGCAGATGAATTCTCATCCTGGCCAGGGCTGGAATACTCAGGAGGTTTAAGGATGGCCTCTGGCAAAGTAATGAGGTTTATTTGAAAATGAAACAATGCCTGGCACTGGGGTTGGTTTGTGAGGTGTGAAAGCTTTTTCCCTTCAGTCAAAGGAGCTGTTTGGGGTTTGTTTTTTTCCCCCCACCTTTGTTTTGTTGGGAGCTGGAGTTCTCCGTGGTGGTTTGTCTGCAGGAGCTGGGACTTCAGGAAAAACAGAAATATAATGAGTGCAGTGACTCAAATCTGTGCAGGTTGTCAGCACTCAGAAGACATTAATGTTCTCACAGAGCAGGCTGGAGCCAGCTCCAGGAATAATGTGCACGGAGTTGTGGGCAGCACCGAAATCCTGCTTTAGATTTATGGCTTGAGACTTTGGGTGAAATGGGGCATGCAAGAAAATCCCTGGATCACACTTTCCTTGCCAAACATTAGGAGTGAATCCTGCTGGGATCTGACTTGCTGCATGAAGAGGCTGAGGTGAGGCTCAGACCTCAGCTCTGATGCTGATTTGCATCCCAATTCCCTGTTCTTAATTTAGGATTAATGAGCAGGCTCTTGGGTGGGATTTGAAGTGGGTGTGACCAAACCCCTCTACTTTAGCTGGACCTTGTGAGTGATTTTACCCCTGATGGTGATTTTGTGCCTTTTCCATCGGTCTGGGAACGCTGGGCTGGGTCTGCGGCTGCTCCAGGGTGTTTTCCTGTCCTCCCTCTCTCCCAGGGCTGTGGGGTCACTGCAGTGTGGAGAGTTGATACCCAGAGTGGTTTTTGGTCATCTCCAGAGCTGGGCTGAGACGGCGTGTCCTGTCAGCCCTCCCTGTGAGCACTGCCTACCTCGCTCGGGGTTCTGGCACGAATTCCCAAACTCTGCCTTCGGAGCTGTGCACAGAGAATGAAGGATTGTTGTGGTCACGGGGGAGCGCTTCCCTGGAGGTCAGCACGGCTCATGAACCCAGCGTGGAGCACAAAGGGACAAGGAGGGGACAGTGGCAGCAGGCTGTGGTGCCAGGTACCGGCTCGTGGCCAGACAGGGGAGGGCTTTGTGTGGCCACTGCTGCTGCCGGGCTGCAGAGGTGCCTTTGGGAATGTGGGTGACAAACAGTTCCTGTGCGTTTGGGAGTGTTGGTGACAAACGATTCCTGATGGGAATGTGGGTGACAAACAGCTCCTGTGCATTTGGGAACATTGGTCACAAACCATTCCTGTGCATTTGGGAATGTGGGTGACAGACCGTTCCTGTGCATTTGGGAACATTGATCACAGACGATTCCTGTTGGGAATGTGGGTGACAAACCATTCCTGTGCCTTTGGGAACATTGGTCACAGACAATTCCTGTTGGGAATGTGGGTGACAAACGGTTCCTGTGCATTTGGGAATGTGGGTGACAAACAGCTCCTGTTGGGAATGTTGGTGACAAATGATTCCTGTGTGTTTGGGAGTGTTGGTGACAAACCATTCCTGTTGGGAATGTGAGTGACAAACGGTTCCTGTACGTTTGGGAACATTGGTGGCAAACGGTTCCTCTGTGTTCAGGAGTGTAGGTGACAAACAATTCCTCTTGGGAATGTGGGTGACAAGCAGTTCCTGTTGGGAGTGTTGGTGACAATTCCTGTTGGGAATGCTGGTGACAAACGGTCCGTGTGCCAGGGCGGCGGGAGCAGCTGGAGTGGCACAGGGACAAAAGGCTGCTGTGCCTGGCCAAGGCCCAGTGAGCAGCTAATGGGCCTGGAAGGGTGGCTTTTCACAGGATTGATGGAGCTGGGTGTGGAGAGGGGCTGGAGAGGCTCTGAGTGTGCAAATCCAAGGCAGAGTGCAGGAATGGCCTGGGGATAGCTGCAGGGAAGGAAGGACGGACACTTCCCAGCTATTAAATCTTTCCATGGATGTTGTCTCAGGGGAGATCCCTGCAGCCCCAGTGCTTGAGATGCCCCCATGCAGGCTGGAGGATGTGCTGTTGGAAAGGTGATTCCACAGGGCCTCTTTCATCTGGAATTCTCCAAGCAGACCCTCCCATCCATCCCAGGGCTGACAGCAGAGAATGAGGGTTGGATTAAACCCTTTCCTGACCCAGAGATGGGGCATTGAGAGGTGTTTTAAAAGCTTTTATTCCATTTTCAGTCTCATGAGAAGGGTGGGACAATACAGGTGTTATAATTCACGCCATCACAATCAGAAGTTTAAAATTTCCTAATTACAAAACCCCGTGAGCATTTCTTGGCCTGTCAGCTTTTTGCCACACCATGCTGTAGATGCTATTCCATAAAGTTTGCATACAGATCCATACTGTGTGGGCCTTCTGTCAGGCCCTAAGAGCTCTCTACAAATCCACTGCCCACAGATGAGCCTTTTGGGCAAGGCAGGGGAGTGTGGCTGTCCCTCTGGATGCCTGGTGGCACTGCCAGCATGGCCCAGGAAGGTGCTGGGTGCCAGCCCCAGGTGCCCTGGCCGTGTGCCCAGGGCACGCTGCAGGAATATCAGAGATCTCTGTGCCTCATTTGTGGCTCTCTGAACTTTACCCCAGCAAATAATGGCAAGAGGCAGCCTGGCGTGGAGGGAAAATCCTGCCCCTGCTCAATGCTCGCAGCACAAACTTCCATTCCTGTTTTCAACAGCAAACACGGAGAAATTTCAGCTCTCAGAGCTCTTTCCTGCCCGTCCCCCTTGTGCCCTGTGCCACAAAACCCCTCAGCAGCCCTGCTCAGAGGGCTCTGCAAAACCCAGGCAGCTTTGAACTTGAACCCCATGCCTAATTAGTAAAAAGCTAATAATTTATTTAGGGCTGATGTTCTTTCCAGGAGTTAAAATAGAAGTGAGGTTCCTGTTTGGGTGGGGAGTGAGGGGGTGGTAAAAATGCCTCACTCCATCCACCTCCTGTAGAAATGGCAGCTTTGAGCCTTGTTTTTTTTGTTGTTTTTTTTTTTTTAAAAAGTGGAAAATTTCCCTTCCAGATATTCCTCACTGCTCTGTTTGTTTTGGTGAATGTTAAACCCCTTCATGTTGTGAGTCCATGGCACATTAAACTAATAGTGAGAAAAGGGGGAAAAGGAAAAAGCTTCTTAAGTTCTCCATCAAGACCTTCCAGTGAAACTTAACTGCCTCAGAAAATAAAAAATCCCATTGCTCCTTATCTTTGCAATTATCAGGCAAAAATAAAATTGTGGAATCTGCCATTTTCAGACCCAGCCTCGTGGCTGGTCTGTCACGATAAGAGAAGCTTCCCTGTGCTCCAGCAGTGATCTGAGGCCCTCATTAACCCCGAGGGTTGATGTGCTGCAGGCAGGAGGCAGAGCCTGGGCAGGTTTTGCTACCCCAGGCATGTGAAACTGCTTTTTTTTACCGCTCTGAGCTGTGAATTTTGCTCTTAAAACACCCCAGAAAATTCCCATTGTTCCCTGCACACCTTCCCCTCTGGCAGAGGGTGCTGGTGTGACAGAAAATCCCTTGGGACATTGGCATAAACTCCCCTCCATGGCCAGACTGGGAGGGTGAAACTCAGTGTGGAGACAAGGAGAGCTCAGAGCAGCTCCCAGTTTAAAATATTTAGAGAGTTTTGCTTCATTCCTTCCTTTTTGCACGTTCCCCCTGCCCATTCCCATGCCAGGGACACCGGGGGGTGTTCAGAGCTCTGGGCACAGGCTGGCTGTCCCTGGGCTGTGAGTGATGGGGCTCAGCTCTCCCAGCTGTCCCGGGGCTATTCCTCACCCTGCAAAGGCTCTTTTGTCTCCTTCAAAGCCATGACCTCATTTTACAGACAGAAAACAGAGAGGGAGAAACCCCCCAACCTGCCAGGGGAGGTCAGAGGGATCTGTTAGCATCCAGCTTCTCGGTCAGGGACACAAATAACCGGGATTGTGGGGCAGAAAATGGCCTTGGAGGGATGACCTAAGCACCCTGTGATTGCTGAAGGGCTCCAGGGCTCCAAGTGCCTCCTTTGAGGAAGAGCACGAGGTCAGGCTCCCAAAATTTTCAGCCAGAGGGGTTCTGGAATTGTGTGCCTGGAGGATGTGTGGAGTTTGGGTTGTTCCCTTTTTCTCCTGAGGAACAGGCTCCTGGCAAAAGCAGGGATGGCTGGAGTTCAGTTTTGGAGTTCGGTTTTGGGTGCTGATGGCTCCTGCTGGGGTGAAATGTGTCTGACCCCTGTTGGGGCACAGTCTGGGGTCAGGGACACCCCTCATGCCCCCTAAAACTCCACCGTGAGCTGCTCCACGGCCCAGGGCCTGGATTTGCAGCCTCGTGTCCAGCCTTGCCTTTGCTCAGGCCCCTGGGATTTGCTCTGACACCAGAACTGTCCTTTCCACCCCAGAGCCACTCCTGAGTCTCCTCTGGCCCCGTGACTGTCATTTTCCAGATGAAGCCAGGAATGAATGATGGGGCAGAGCTCCTGGAAGCCCCAGAGGAGCCAGAGCTGGCCTGCCCAGGGGTCGGATGTCCCCTCACAGCACTTCTGCTCCAGCTGCAAAGGAGAAGTTCCAGTTTCACTTCCCATTTTCCCAGCCATGTGAGCAGAGAGGAGGACTCACAGGAGCAGAGCAGTGAGGGCTTCTGGCTGCTGTCCCCTCCCTGTGACAGATGGGGAAATGCTTCTCTCTCACTCCGCACTGGTGGTTTCTTAACTCAGGAGTTTTGTGTCGGGGTGCTCGGTGCTGAGCTGGCCCCTGTGGGTGCTCTGGGTGCCACCAGCACTGCTTTGCTCTTCTCTTTTCCCAGCTCCAGTGTGTTGGGGTAAGCACTTTGTGATCCCTGTTTTGCTGACAATTTTCCCCAGAAGATTGCAGCCGTGCAGAGCCAGGGAATCCCACGTGGAGAGGGAGGACTCAGCCCTCAAAGCAGGGTGCTGAGGAGCAGCACAGCAGCTCCTGTGCACTTTAGGGGGCTGCAGAGGAAGGAAAAGCAGATTTTGGGTGTTCCTGGGGTTTTGGTGAGTGGGGTTTGGCTTTGGGGTCACTGATGGAGGTGCCCTGAGCCCTGGGCAGTCCTATTGGGGTTTGAGGGGCTGTCCAGTCCCAGGGCTCTGGGGACAATGAGGACAGGGGGTGACAGGTCTGGAGTCCCTGCAGGAGCAATTTGGGTTCGCAATTTGGGTTCTCCCACAAGTGCAAACCTTTGCAAGCCTCACCTCTGCCGAGGCTGCATCCACGGGGCCATCAGGGCACAGCAAACCCATCCCAGCACCCCAAATTCCCTCTCAGAGGGCTGAGATCTGCTGCAGGCTCTGGGGAGGGGGGGTCTGCAGCACCTGTTGGCGTTGCAGCCCTGGGGAGGCCGCTGCCCTTTTTAAGTGTCCGTCTCTTTTTCCTTGCTCCTCACTTCCCGGGTCCCCTTCACAAGCAGCCCATTGTGCTGTGGGCTCCAGCAGCTGGGTGGAGTGTTTCAGGCTCAAGTGTAATTTCAGTGCCTTTAAAAGCTTTTGGAGGGCTTTTTTCTCTTTTTTTTTTTTTTTTTTTTTTTTTTTTCTTTTTCTCCTGAAGAGGACAGCAACGCCAACAAGGGATAATTTGATGGATTACTCTGCAGGGCTGAGGGGCTCTCCTTAATCCCCTTTGTGGGGCTGTTGGAGGAGACGCGGAGCAGGAGCCCCCAGCCCCAGGCAGAGAAAAGGCAGCTCAGCAGGGTGGGTTTTACACTCTGACACATAAATACAGGCCCTGGTCATGTGGTGCTGGATATAATCTGTGCCCGTCCCAACGCTGAGGAGAAGGGGGCACCTGGAGGGGGCTTATTTTTTCCCCCTTTCCAGTTTAATTTACATTTTGATTCTTCTGCTTAAAAAAAAAAAAGAAAAAAAATAATAATAAGCAGAGAAGAAAGGCCCGGGGGAGAGGTTGATTTGGATCAAGTGCCAGGGGTGATGGGCACAGTCTTTAAACAGCAGAAATGAGTGAAAAGCAGAAGCAGATCATCTCATTTCCCCTCCTGCTCCGGAACGGGGGCTCCTCTCATGAATAAAAGCAAGAGCCTGGGTCGTGCAGCAGCAAAACAAAGCTGTGGCTCTGCTGTGGAGCCAGCCAAGCTTGTCTGGAGGTCTGGAGCTGCCTGCAGCAGACCTGACGCCGGCTCAGGGGAGCGTGACCAGGAGGGCTGAGGCTCTGGCACTGAAATGCTGCTGCTTTTGGCTGTGTTGAGGAGGCTGGGAGGTTTTGCTTCATGAACTTTGGGGAGATGCCAGTCCTGAGTGAGTAAAACACTGCCAGACCTGCCATGCACCAGCACAAATCCCAGCCCAGGCTGGAGATCCCTCTGCAGGTGAGCTGGGCTTTACTGGGGCTTTTCACCCCATCACACTGACCTGAGCTCACCTTTGGGGTGCTCCTGGTGAGGTGAGGCTCATCCCAGCAGCCCTGGCCCCTGCTGGCTGCAGGACTGGGGGTGCCCAGCTCCCGTTGTGCCCAGCTCCAGCCATGCCCAGCTCCAGCCGTGCTCCTGGCATGGATGGCCCGGGCAGCCCGAGGGCAAAGCCAAGCCAGGAGCAGGGAGCTGCTGGCCCTGCCGTGGCCCTGGGCTCATGTCTGCCCCCAGAGAGCTGCAGCAGTGTCACCGTGGCCTCTGCCGAGTCTGTGACCCCGTTAGTCACAGGGGGCTTCAGTTTGGAACGGGAGGAGGAGGAGGAGGAGGCCTGGCTGGAGCTGGCCGCTCTTTGCTGGGAGGAAGGCTCCTGGCAGGGGCAGTTCCTGTGCCACAGGAGGGTGCAGGCTGTGGGACAGGGCTCTGGGATGGGGTCAGAGCATCCCTGCAGTGAGGTCTGAGGGTGAAGGGCAGGCAGGACAGAGCTTCCTCCATGCTGCCAGCATTCCCTCTGGGCTGTGCATTCCCAAATGGAGGTGCCCTCGGCTGAGTGTCTGTGCCAGGGACCCCTCTGTGCCCTGAAGGACTCAGGATTTCAGCCCTGGAAGCAGCAGGATTCCTCGTAGGGAGGTGCAGAGGTTCCAGTGAGGCAGGAGAGAGCTGTCCCCCAAATCCAAGGGTGTCCCTGGGGAAGCTGGAGCTGTCACTGGGAACTGCCCTTCTGTGACTCCCATGGACTCAGATCCTGGCTGCTGGGCTCTGCCCTGGGGGGCGAGGGAGGGAATCCCAAACTCCTGAGGGGGTTTCCAGGCTGCTGCTCTTTCCCTGAGAATGGAGCCCCGGGGCTCCAAGGAAGCACGGGGTTAATTCAGAGAGCCCAAATCAGTCGCCCTTCTCCCCTCCCCGAGCTGTGAATGGGGTCAAGGAGATTTGGGAGGGGAGGAGGGCCGGGAGGGGGTCAGGAGAGGTCAGGTGAGTGTTCCATTCCATCCCGAGGAGCCTGCCAGAGCTATTCTCCATGGTGCATTTCCCATTCAGCGGCGTTGAATGGACACTGATAGCTGTGAAAGGCCCTGGCTGCTCTGAGCTCTCTCCCCCTGAGCTCTGTGCCACCCTTTCTTCCAAAGGGCTTCAGGGAATTCATAAAGAGCCCCTCGGAAGGTTGGAAATGTCACGTTGGGGTTGTGAATGGGAACTGTTTGCCTGTCCCTCTCTCTGGGTGCCATTCATGGGCAGGGAGGGTGAGGATCTGAATCACCTGGGCACTGCTGGGTTGGAGCAGCCTCACCTCAGCCAAGGGATTTCCTTTCCTAAGGGAATAAGGCAGCCCTGGCAGGTCAGGAATAATTAATAATAAAATTATCAAATGGTTTGGAGGTTGTAAGGGATCTTAAATCTCATTTTGTTCCACTCCCTTGCCACATGCAGGGACACCTTCCACTATCCCTGGCTGCTGCAGCCTGGGCTTGGACACTTTCAGGGATGGAGCAGCCACATTTTCTCTGGGAAACCTATTCCAGTGCCTCAGCATCCTCACCCTGAAGCAAATTCCCTGCTGTCTGATCACTGCTGTTTGTTGAGCTGCGGAGGAGGTGCACAACCACTACAAATCAAAGCCTACAGCCACATCCAGCATCATCTCTTGGCCCCTCTGCACCAGCAGCAGAGATTATGGAGTAGCAGGACATGGATTCTTCCAGGAATAAATGAGTTTTTCTCTGCCAGGTAAGTACACCCACATTTTGTCTTTAAAATAACCAGCCCTCCTCTTCACTCTAAGCACTGCTGAGTTGTGATTCCCTCTAAGACTCTGTGTTGGGAAGATTTAGGAGATTGGGAGGAGAAGAGGCTTCTTTGTGTGTGTCCATCAATGCCCTGCACATCCACCTTTTCCAGGTGGTTTTTCCTAAAAGCTTCCCTGGCTTCACCCTCTCTGCCTTTGTCCAGCAAAGCTTTGCTCCTGCCCTGGACCCGCCCTCCTACCTGGCTGCCAGGTGAGGCAGCCTCTGGGAGTTGATCTGCTGTTTCTCTGCAGGGAAAGGGCAGGAAAAATTTGGTTTGCAAGCTTTAAAAGCAAACCAGAAAGGTTTAAAAGCAAACCGTGGCTTTGGAGATGGTTTGGGTTTTTTAAAAGCAAACCAGAAAGCCGTGGGTTTGAGATGGTTTGGGTTTTTTAAAAGAGAGCCGTGGCTTTGGAGATGGTTTGGGTTTTTTACAAGAAAGCTGTGGGTTGGAGATGGTTTGGGTTTTTTAAAAGAGAGACGTGGGTTTGAGATGGTTTGGATTTTTAAAGGAAAAAAGGGTTTGAGATGTTTTGGCCCTCCCTGGGGAGGGAGGAGGAAGAGCAGCAGCTGATGTCCCATGGCACGCCAGCTCTGGGAGCAGCTGTGGGACAGCCCCACATGTGGCTCCCTTCTGCTCCTGAGTGCTGGAAACCTCAAAAAACCCCTTTTTGGGGTCTGCTGTTGTCCTTGTCAAGGTGTTCCAACCCTGTTCCTGTGGTGGGAATTTGGGTAAATCAGGCTGGAGGGTGAGAAGTGCCAGTGTCACCTGCACCAGCTGCCCCCATGGGGCTGGGGAAGGTTCCCCAAATCCCTCTGGGGTGGGCAGGGTGCTGCCAGCTCCCCTGGGTGAGTGAAATGCTGCTGTTCCACCAGGATCTCCAAGTTGGGAATGGATTTTCCTGACTCCTTCCATGCCAGAGCAGCACAGTCCAGGGCATAAACCCCCCTGGGAAAGATTGGATTAGGGGTTTGAGGAGAGGGTGTTTGGTCATTCTGCTGCTGGGGCTGTCACTCAGGGCCAGCAAAGCTGCAGGGACATCTTGTTGCCTTTAAAAACAAAATACCAACCCCACGTGCTAAATCTCTGCTGGAGCACCAGCAGATCAGCAAAGGAGGGTGATAAATGTGAATTTTTGGGCAAAATTCAGGTGTGAGCCCAGAGCTGGGGTTTCCTCAGGGCAGCACCTGTGAGGGGGTGCCAGCAGTGTTTGCTCAGGCTCAGCGAGGGGCCCGGGCACAGGAGTGGCACGGTGACAATAACGCTGCTGTTATCAGCAGAAAGGGAGGGCCCTGAAACCAAACCTCTGCTGGGTTCCACCTCTGCTGCCCTGCAAACTCTGCAGCAGCTTCTGCTGAGCGCCTGGGCTGGGCTGCAGGGAGCACCTGCAGGTGAGTCCTGGCTCCCTGAGCCTCCCAAACCTCCCTTTCCCAGCCCCTGCCTCGCAAATCAGCAGTTCAGGTGATTCCCCTGCCCAGCACAATTCCCTGTCTCTATTCTGTGGGAAAAAATGAAAAGAGTAATGAATGGGTATTGGGATGAAGTTCAGCTCAAACAGGAAAGTTCATCATCTGCTGCAGTTTTATCTACAGCTTTATTGCAGTTGAGACTTCTCATCTCTGGCTGTTCATGATTATTGATTGCTTCAGGGATTTATTTTCTCCTTGAAGCCCTCGGAGGGTGTGGAGGGGGAGGAGAGGTCTGTGCCTACCTGCAGATAAGAAATCCAGCTCTGCCTCCCAACTGGAATTCTCAGGCATTGGACAGACCCCTGCTGCCTCCCCAGTGCTCTGCCACAGCAGCAAAAGGGAAGAAACCAACTTCTAATCTGTGTGAGACATCTTTCACTGTGTGTTTGGGGTTTCTTTTGGGGTAACTCCCCCTCTCTGAGTTCTCCACACACAGATCACAGCAGGCAGTGGACATTACATCCCCCTCTGAGGTCTGAGTGTCTTGGTTAATTTTCCTTGTGACTCTGGGAGCTGCTGGAGCTGAAATTCCCCATCCCGGGGCTGTGCTCCAGCTGGGCCCCCCCGACCAAGCTGGGCTGACACATCCTGTGTGGAACCCACATCTGAGCAAGGTGGGCGCTGCCCCCGGCGCTTCCTGGGCTGAAGGGATGCTCAGCCCGGCCCGGGCTTCCTTTGAAGCTGCTTCTGGTGATTAAAGCAAAACCGTTCCCCCTTTGTTTGCTGTTTGACCTTGGGCGAGGCGGTTGTTGAAAGGAGGGATCTTGTGTGACAGTTGAGGGGAAGTGCAGGGTCCCCAAAGGGGAATAATCCCTATTTATTGAGTGGCACTGGCAGCTCCTGAGCTCAGGAGTGGCACTTTCCTGCAGTGAGGAAGTGATGGAGTGACGGCTGAGCCTCTTCTCCACCCTGCCAGCCTCCCCCAGCCTCCCCCTCGTGGGTTATCAGCTGATGGTGACAGAGAGAGAGAGAAAAGTGACAAAACTCTGGGGTCTGTACCTGCCTGCACACACCTGTGCGGTGATGGAGGGCAGGGAGGGCTCAGGGGGCACTGGTCTCACCAGGCCATCTCCCCCAGGTATTTTTAGTAAATTTTAGTAAATTTAGTAAATTTTTAGTAAATTTTGCTGGGCTGGGTGCTGGGGAGCTTGGAGGGTTTCTGTCATTTGGGACTGAGAGGCATCTGCTCCCTGGTGCCCTGGCTGCTCAGCCCCTGGCCCCATCCCCTGGCCTCTCCCCTCCAGAGAGGCTGGAGAGAAGGGAGCAGTTACAGGGCAAATAAATGACTCAGTCTAATGAGTAAGGTAATTGCCATTTGCTGTTAGATGAGGCTAAAGTGGGTCAGGTTTGTTTGTGAAACTCCACGGAGGCACCGACTGTTCTCCGTGCCCCATCCCGGGCTGGAGGTGGCATTTGGGTGAAATCGCTTCCCCCGGAGCCTGGGAGCAGCACGGGGGTGTCCTGGTCACCAGGCAGGGCTCTGGTGGCCTCTGGGGATGAGCCCGTGTGGCTGCAGGCACTCCCCTGATCCTTGGAGGGGGCTCTTGAGTGATTTCCCTGTGAGAGGAGACCCCAAATCCTCTGTCTCTGCCATCTCTGCGAGGTGGCCAGACAGGACACAGAGGTCATCAGTCCTCGAGGGCAGGATTGGGTTTTCCCCAACACTGTCTCAAAAAAAAAACAGGATTGGGTTTTCCCAAACCCTGCCTCACAGGTCATCAGTCCTCGAGGGCAGGATTGGGTTTTCCCCAACACTGTCTCAAAAAAAACCAGGATTGGGTTTTCCCAAACCCTGTCTCAGCTGTCACAAACCCTTGGGGACAAACCTGGCAGGGATGGAACTTTCATCCTTTCACCTGCCCCTCTCCTGGCCCCTCCCCAGCCTGTCCCTTTCTGTGGTGACACATCTGTGTGGCCCCTGGTTTTACCCCACGATCCCTCAGGGACAAACCTGGCCAGGATGGAGCTTTCATCCTTCCACCTCTCCTGTCCCCTCCTCAGCCTGTTGGGATGGGCACTGTCCCTTTCAGCAGTGACACATCCGTGTGCCCCTGGTTTTACCCCACAATCCCTTAGGGACAAACCTGGCCAGGATGGAGCTTTCATCATTCCACCTTCCTGGCCTGGTGGGATGGGGACTGTCCCTTTCAATGGTGACACATACATGTGGCCCCTGGTTTTACCCCACAACCCCCTGGAGATAAACTTTTCAGGGATGGAGCTTTCATCCTTCCACCTCTCCCGGCCCCTCCCCAGCCTGTTGGGATGGGGACTGTCCCTTTCAGCAGTGACACATCCGTGTGCCCCTGGTTTTACCCCACAATCCCTTAGGGACAAACCTGGCCAGGATGGAGCTTTCATCATTCCACCTTCCCGGCCTGGTGGGATGGGGACTGTCCCTTTCAGCAGTGACACATCCATGTGGCCCCTGGTTTTACCTAGTTTCCTGCTGTGTTTAACTCCCCACAGACCCCAGCCTGTGAGCAGCAGGGGAAGCCTGCAGTGGGATCCCTGCTGGGCTCTCCACATCCCACAAGAAGAGGAAGAGGAAAAGACGGTTCCTTTGCCGTTGATAAAATGGGAAGCAGCATCTCCCCAGCAGCCCGGGACGGGAAGCTCCAGTCCTTGCCTGGGGGGCGTCCCTGGGAGCTGTGCAGCTGGCAGGACACAGCCCTGTGCCACTGAGGGCTCGGGGCTGGGGACAGCATGTCCTTCCAGAGCCGCAGGACCCAGCTGCTGCTGGTCAACTCGCTGACCTTCGGGCTGGAGGTGTGCCTGGCTGCTGGCATCACCTACGTGCCACCGCTGCTGCTGGAGGTGGGCGTGGAGGAGAAGTTCATGACCATGGTTTTGGGTAGGCAGCTTTGTCACCTCTCTGAGGTGGTTTTTTTTTTTTGTTTTAAACCTTGCAGTGTGGAGGGTGGGGGTGAGTGAGGGCAGGGAGAGTTATCCTTGCAGGGGCTGTGACCCACTGAACCCTCCCAAACTGACCAAACGTCCCTTTTAGGAGCACACAGGGACCAGCTGTGTCCCTGTAACACCCCCGTCTCTTTCCCAGGGATAGGCCCTGTTCTCGGGCTGGTTTTTGTGCCCCTGATCGGCTCGGCCAGCGACCACTGGCACAGCAGCTACGGCCGCAGGAGACCTTTCATCTGGGTGCTGTGCCTGGGCGTGCTGCTCAGCCTTTTTGTCATCCCCCACGCCAGCAGCCTGGCCAGCCTGTGTGCCCTCAACCCCCGGCCTCTGGAGATCGCCTTCCTCATCGTGGGCATTGGGCTGCTGGATTTCTGTGGCCAGGTGTGCTTCACCCCTCTGGAGGCCCTGCTCTCCGACCTCTTCCAGGAGCCGGACAACTGCCGCCAGGCCTTCTCCGTGTACGCCTTCATGGTCAGCCTGGGGGGCTGCATCGGCTACCTGCTGCCCGCCATCGACTGGGCCTTCCTGGCGCCCTACCTGGGAGGCCAGCAGAGCTGCCTCTTCAGCCTGCTGGCCCTCATCTTCCTCGGCTGTGTGCTGGCCACGCTGTTTGTGACAGAGGAGGCCGCGCAGGGGGATCTCGCGGACGGGCCGGCGCTCAAGGACGCGTCCCCAAGGGCGTCGCTGTGCTGCTGGCGGCGGGGGCCGTGCGTGCTGCAGGGCAGGCGGCTGCTGCAGGCGGGCAGGAAGCTGTGCCTGCTGCTGCCGCGGCTGCACGGCCTCTGCTGCCGCGTCCCCAGCGCCATCCGCCGCCTGTTCGTGGCCGAGCTCTGCAGCTGGATGGCTCTCATGACCTTCATGCTGTTCTACACGGATTTTGTCGGGGAGGGGCTGTACCACGGCATGCCCAGGGCCAAGCCGGGCACGGAGGCCAGGCGGCACTACGATGAAGGTGAGGAGTGAGGCAGGGAGGGAATGACAGGCTCCGGTCTTCAGAGTGGGGAATCAGAAGGTGAAACAGAGCAGTGTAGTTCTTATCAGCCATGCAGGGACATTCCATAGCCTGTTATCAGCAGATGTCCCCCCAAGGGAGGAGTGACTGTGGAAGAGATAAGGAAAACTGCCTAATTAACAGAAGACAACTGCCATACAGATGGCAAAGAGAATACAATCTGCTTGGCAATCCAGGACAACAGTTTATTAGGAAAAGGAGTAACTTTTATAGCCTGACTTGCTAAGCTGAGGCCTGATTGGTCTCAAAGTGAAAACCTCTCGCCCCATTGGTGAGCTATGAATAGCACACTCTGGAGAACCTATAAACAGTGGTTACAGAAAGAGAGATAATAATTGTTTTACTTCTTTCCTCTACCTTTCCCACAGCTTCTCACAGCTTCCCAGGATTTTCCTGTGAGAACTGTGTCTCTGTTCAGAGGATATGTGATTAATAATTAATAATTAGCATTGACTCTATGATTCACAGAAGGCTGATCAATTACTTTATTAGTCTTATCATATTATTCTATTATTAAGAAACCCATTGCTTTTATAGACACAGCTGGACCTAATTGGTCCTCCAATCTAAGCACCATCACCATTGGCTAATTAAGAAACCACCCTTTGGTAAACAAATCTCCATAACACATTTTACATGTTCACAGCAACAGGTGCAGCAAGTGGAGATAAGAATTGTTTCTCATTCTTTTCTCTGATCTTCTCACAGCCTTGGGAAAGCTGTGCCTCTCTCTGTGGCCAGAGAGCTGCTGCCACATTCCCTGGGGTACAAACGTTTCCTGGGAGCTGGGGATGGGCACAACTCTGTTGATAATACAAAAAAAAAAGCTGCAGCAAAGTTGGCTTTCTGCGGATAGGTCAGGAAAGAACATTTTCCCATGGCTCCCAGAGCGTGGCACAGGGCACCAGGTTGGGAAACACCTCCTGGTTCTTCCCAGCACGGATCTGGCAGGGCAGCCCTGGCCTGGGGCTGGGCTGGTGAGTGGCAGAAGGCTCTGGCAGGTTGCACAGGGAGCAGGATGGAGCTGGCTCTGTCTGCAGGCTCTGCTGGAGAGCTCCTGGCACTGCTCTGCCCTCCTTTCCCAGCGAGGGCTGAGGGTGCTCCCATCCTTGGGGAGCAGGGTGTTGTGCTCCATAGGAATGAGGTGGGATTTGCTGCTTCTCCCCTGCATGCTGCTGGGAGATTCCCACCTCCCAGCAGCTCTCCCAGCTCTCAGCCCCTCTCCAGTGCCTTAGAGCTGCTCACAAGCCTGTAGCTGCCACATCCCCAGGCTGGGACGCTGCTCCAGCAGCCCTTCACCTGCCCACAGGTGTTACTGCTAGCCCTTTTTGGCTGTTGCATTGTGCCAGAGCCTTGACTCCCTTCCTAACCACTCTTTTGGTCTCCCTAATCCAAATATTTTATTCTGGAGGCACCTTCCTGCAGTTTTGCACTCGGAGGGCCCTGCAGCACACTGCCCCTTTGTGCTGGGTGTCTGTTTAACTTAGAGGCAGCTTAATTATTGTTGAACACTTGCACTGTTTAGCTCCCAGCAGGTCAGCCCTCCATTGTGCTGGCTGTCATAGAAACATGCGTTGAGTAATGATCCCTGCTCCAAAGAGTTAATGGCTTTAATTCCCTGAAATCTGAGCGATCTTTGTGAGAGGGTAAGGTCCGGATTGCCACCGGATACCGCAGCTGGGAGCATGTTCTGTACTTTACCTTGGCTCAAGCACAATTCCTCCTTGCCTTTGTTCTGCTGCTGCCTTTGGCATCAGATAACAACGGATCCTGGGTCAGCAGCAGGTGACAGGGCCTGGGGCAAGAGCAGGAGGAAGGGACAAACAGGGACATCCTGCCAAAGGCTGGGGTGGCATTTGGGCTCCCACGGGTGGGCTGGGGTGCCCACGAGGCAGGGAGGGGCTCTGGGGGATGGCTGCTGCAATCCTGGGGTCTGGGGGTGATGCTGCTCTGCTCCCCGAGCCAGCCCAGCCTGCCTGGGCTCCCTGGGCCTCGCTCTCTGCTTGGGAGTTTGGGGCTGAGGCAGAGGGAGTTTGGGTTTGGGGTCTGGGACTGATGGAGAGGGAGGGATGTTTTGGGGTTTGGGACTGACAGAGAGAGAAGGATGTTTTGGGGTTTGGGACTGATAAGGAAGGACGTTTAGGGATTTGGGACTGATGGAGAGGGAAGGATGTTTTGCGGGTTGAGGACTGACAGAGAGGGAAGGATGTTTGTGGAGTTTGGGACTGATGGAGAGGGAAGGATGTTTTGAGATTTGGGACCAAGGGAAGGATGTTTCTGGAGTTTGGGACTGACAGGGAAGGATGATTTTGGGGTTAAAGAGTGATGGAGAGGGAAGGATGTTTTTGGGATTTGGGACTGAGAGAAGGATTTAGGACAGAGGGAAGGATGTTTTTGGGGCTTGGGACCAAGAGAAGTATGTTTTTGGGGTTTGGAACCAAGAGAAAGATGTTTTTGGGTTTTGGGACTAAGAGAAGGATGTTTTTGGGGTTTGGGGCCAGGAGAAGGATGCCTGGCTGTGTGAATCCGGGGCAGCCAGGGCAGTGCCCATCCCCTCTCCCCCCAGGTGTCCGCATGGGCAGCCTGGGCCTCTTCCTGCAGTGCATCACCTCCATCTTCTTCTCGACAATCATGGACCGGCTGGTGAAGCACTTTGGGACACGGGCAGTGTACCTGGCCAGCGTGGTGTTCTTCCCTGGGGCAGCCTTTGTCATGTGCCTGTCCCACAGTGTCACCGTGGTCACCATCTCCGCTGCCCTGACTGGATTCACCTTCTCTGCCCTCCAGATCCTGCCCTACACGCTGGCATCCCTCTACCACCACGACAAACAGGTGGGGATCTGCTCCAGGGCAGTCTGGCCCTGCAGATTTTTCTATTTTTCCTGTGTTTTAGGTTTCTCACCTCATCTCTCAAACTGGACCTCTCAAAGTGGACCTCTCAACCATAAATTGGTCTGGTTTAGTTATCCCCGTGTGAATTCTGCAGCTCTGCCAGCCTGAGGGGCTACAAAACCCAAGGATTTTCAGCCCTCACAGGTCCTGCTTTCCAGTTTTCATCCACAGCACCAGGATCAGTAAAATGAAAGCCCAAGCTCTTCCTATTCCCTTAGCTCCAAGATAAAGAAACCTTGTGAAACTTGTGACACCAGCACAAAAGCTCCTAACCCTGTCCCACAGATGTTATCCTTGTGGAGAAGTCCTAGGAGGTTCCTGAGTTGCACACAGGATTAATGGGAGTTCCTCTTGTGCTGCAAATGCAGAATTAATTTGTGGTTTGAGAGCAGCTCTTTCATCCCAAGGGCAGTGGTTGGCTGTGCTGTGGAGTAAGTGGGAGTTGTTACCACAGGCATCCAGATGTTCCCATTGAACAAACCCTTCGGAACAGCCCATCCCAATTGGCACCAGGAGTCCTGACAGAATGGAGGGGGTGAGGGAATGTTCAGCTTGGCAGGAGCTGCAGCTTGGCTGGGATCTCCCATGGATGTTTTATCAATGGAGTGAAACCCAAACTCCACAGGCTGGGAAGGGGAAGGCCACATTCCCCAGGCTTTGCCAGAGGCTTGGCATGGAAAGGCAGGGAGGGCACAGCTGCCTTTGGTCTCTCCTGCCCCTGCTCTGCTGGTGTGAAAATGCTCTCTGGGAACACTCCAGAGACCTCACAGCATGAGCAGAGCAAGCTAAAAAAGGGTGAGAAGGAAAAGATTTTGGTTCCCTCTGCCCCCTTTTTTCCTGGCTGGAGTGAGGAGAATCTGGGCAGGCAGATGAAGCAGCTTGGTTGAGGTCTGGTGCAGAGCTGAGAAAAGAGCCCTTCCCTGAGTTCCCAGGACTGTTGTGTCCCAGCTGGTGACACTTTTAACATCCCAGATGAGAAGTGGCTGCTCATGCTGGGCTCTGGGTGTGGGTTCCCAGTCACCCACCCCACAAACCCCAGACATTCCTGTTTGCCCTGCCCTGGGTGTCTGATCTCCCAGCAGAGCCTGGCCCTCCACTCCTGCCCTGCCCTAGGTGATTTCAGGGTGGGCTCAGTGCAGGTTCCTTTGGCACCCAGTGAGGAGGTGACAAAAGCAGGAATTGTCCCCAGGCTGGCTTTGGGTTGTTGAGCCCCAGAGCCTGAGCACAGCCCAGGCCTTGGCTGGCTTCCCCTGTGAGTCAGGGCTGCTTGGCATCCTGTGCCAGTGGGGAAGAGCCAGCCTGGCTCCAGAGCCCATCTCACGTGGGCCAGGCTCAGGCTGGCACTCCCCTGAACACACACAAAGCTCTGGTTTTGCTCTCCTGCACAAAAACAAGGCCCCCTCGGAGTCCCAGCTCCTTCCTCACTCACTTTCAGATTCCCAGCTCCTTCCTCACTCACTTTCAGACTCCCATCTCCTTCATCACTCACTTTCAGACTCCCAACTCCTTCCTCACCCACCTTTCAGTCCCAGCTCCTTCCTCACTCACTTCCAGAGTCCCAACTCCTTCCTCAGTCACCTCCCAAAGTCCCAGCTCCTTCCTCACCCACCTCCCTGGTATTTCCCACAGGTATTTCTCCATAAATTCAAGAGGAAAGAGGAGGAAGACTCCGCTCTGCTGGACAAGAAATCAGCCTTCTCCAAGGGGCTGCTCTCCAGCCAGAAGCTGTCTTACCAGAATGGCCACGCTGGGAGCCTCTTCTCCTCCTCCTCCTCCTCTTCCTCCCCCTCCTCCTCCTCCCCATCCTCCCCTCCAGCCGTGTCCAGCTCTGCTCTGTGTGTCAGCTCCTCCTGCGACGTCTCCCTGCGGATCATGGTGGGGGAGCCGGAGCTGGGGGCTCCTGGCCGGGGGATCTGCCTGGACCTGGCCATCCTGGACAGCGCCTTCCTCCTCTCTCAGGTGGTGCCCTCGCTCTTCATGGGCTCCATCGTGCAGTTCACCCAGTCTGTCACTGCCTACATGGTGTCAGCCGCTGGCCTCGGGCTGGTCGCCATCTACTTCGCAACCAAAGTTGTCTTTGACAAGGCTGACATGGCCAAGTGCTCCGTGTGACAGCGGGGCAGCCACGTGAGGGGCAGAGCCAGCTCTGTGTGTGTGTGTGTGTGTGCCCACGGGGCCACTCGTGGGGTGCCTCGTGTGGCACTGGCTGTCCCCGAGCTGGTGCTGCCACCCCGGGCGTGGCTCTGGGGCTGGGGGCAGCACGGGGTTAATCTCAGGTGTAAATAAGAGGCTTTGGGGCGTTGTCCTCAGGGCCTGAAGTGCTCTCCAAAGGTGCCTTTAGCAGAGGGAAGCACGGCACAGCAGCACCAAAGGGGTCCTGCAGGGGGAAAAGGGAATTTTTTGGGGTTTCCCTCTGGTAACGGGTCGTGTTCCTGAGCAGGAGCAGCACAGGGAGGGGGTCAAGCACTCCCCTTTCCTTTCCTCTTTACTCTTTCCTCTCCTTTTCCTCTCCTCTCCCTGTTTGTTGTAGTTTTACCCCACTTCTTGAGCAGTGTTTCAGCAAATGGGGCACTGGCAGGAGATTTCCTGGGGGAAGCAGCAGCAGGGCAGCCAAGGTTTGGCCGTGGTGCCGAGGGGGTGCCCAGGTGTACCCCCAGTGCCCTCCTGGCCTTCCCCACCTCCACCCAAAACCATCCAGGAGAAAAGTTACTGTGCCTTGTTTTGGGAAAAACAAGGAACGTCCCATCAGGACCAGTTCCAAAAGGTGACTTAACCTTTACCTATGTACCAGCTTGCATCAGATAGAGAGAACTTCTTTTATTTTTATTTTTTTTTAGTGATTGTTTTTACTTTCTTCACACAGTTCTCAGTCTCTCCTCACCTCAGTGCCTGCATTTGCTCTCTCCCCTCACGGATCCAGGCTGTTGTGCTTCTTCCACACGTGGCCCCTAAAAGGTGCTGCCACGCACAAGGGAAACCAGTCCCCAGAGGGGTTCTCAGCCCTGTGCCAGTGAAGCAGAGCAGGAGGAGCTCTCCTGGAAGGCCTGGGGGAGCTGCTGACGAGTTAAACTCAGACCTGGAGCTGCTCACTGCCCGTGGCTATCCCGCTAGGTTCCAGCCGGGCTGTGCCCGGTGCACTGCCGAGGCCAGGATAGTCTCAGCGGAGGCTCAGACTTGGTCCGATCTCCCAAGCCAGTCCTAGCTGCAGGCAGCCAAGCAAGCTCAAGTGATTTCAGCTCGGTGTGATTATCAGCTCTTAGTGATTATCAGCTCTTTTGGCTTGCTTGGGCCGTGGCAGCAGACGCTGGGAGAGAGAGGAGAAGCGCTGTATAAGGTTCTGCAGGATTGTTTATTAGGGTGTCCCACGAAGGTTCTCAGTGACAGCTCTTCTCCCGAACCAGGCAGAATTAGGGGGTTTTATACCCTACAGAGGTTTTGAAAACTGTCCAATAGCAAGGGTCAGGGGAAAGTGACCTATAGGCTGACAGAGAGATAAGCAGGGTCCAAAGGCGGAAGAGAGGGGCTTCTAAGGCCCGAGTCATCGTGACTTGGCATTTCCCAGCTCAGGCTTCTGACCTCCAAAGAGGCCTGGCAGGCCCTGGGCCTGCTACACGTGGCTGCTTGGGCGTTCTTAAAATGTCTTTTATTTCCAATCAGGAATCCGTAATCTCACAGAGGCAGAGCAAAGCCCTGTCAGAGTGATGCAAAGCACCTCTTGCTGCCCTGACCCAGGGCCCAAAGGTCCCTGCAGGGATGCCCAGCTTGTTCTCCTGACCCATCTCCAGGTTCTTTTCCTGACCCATTCCTCCAGGGATGCCCAGGTTGTTCTGGCTCCCATCTCTCCAGGGATGTCCAGGTTCTTCTCCTGATCCATCTCTCCAGGGATGCCCAGGTTGATTCCTGACCCATCTCCAGGTGTTTTTCCTGTCCCACCTCTCCAGGGATGCCCAGGCTGTTTTCCTGACCCATCTCCCCAGGGCTGTTCTGGTTCCCATCTCTCCCTGACCCATCTCCAGGTTTTTTTTCCTGTCCCATTCCCCCAGGGCTGCCCAGCTTGTTCTGGCTCCCAGCTCAGAGTCCCCCTGTCAGTGCCACTCCCTGTCCCCAGTGGCCCAGCTGGGACAAATCTGCTGCTGGCAGATTCCTGCCCCTCCAAGAGGAGCTGGCCCAAGTCAGGAACGATCCCAGGTCAGGAGGAAAGGCTGGATTGGTGCTGGGAGCCCCCAAACTCAGCAGTGCCAGCTCTGCCTGGCCTAAACGAGCTCTTTGGGACTCTTTTTTTTCTTGGTGGAGGTGTGTGGGCAGCCAGAGGCACTTGTGAGGTTGGGCTGGAGGGTGAAATGTTGCTATTTTGGCAGAGTTTTGTCAGCCTGTTCCTTGGCTGGGTGACTCCCCTGCTGTCTGAGCCGGGCCCTCAAAGGTTTGGGATCGTCCCTTTCCCGTCAGGGGTCACTGTTTTTGTTTGAGTTCTTCTCAAATTAAAGGCTGCCAGCCTCCCTTTCCCACAGTGCTGACTTGCAGCTGCTTTGGGGACAGATTTGGCACTGCCTTAACCACTTCCAGAAACAGTTTTGGGGTCTGGACTTCCTACCCTGAGCTCTGTCCGCTGCAGGCTGCAGCAGGAAGGATTTGGGACAAAATCCTATTGCCAGAGCTGGGGTGTCCTGGAATAAATTCCCCCCTGACCCATGACTGAAAAGCCCTTTATTTTGAATATTTCTCCTGTAAATGTGAGGAACTTTCCCTGCACAGAGGCTGCTCTGATGCTCAAATGCTTTTGATAATTTAAGTGCCTAAAGTGCTTCCACACTGAGCTTCAGGTGAAGGGGTTTGGTGGGAAAGGGCTCACATCCTTCATTTCAGCTGAAGGGGTTTGGTGGGAAAGGGCTCAAATCCTTCATTTCAGGTGAAAGGGGTTTGGTGGGAAAGGGCTCAAATCCTTCATTTCAGGTGAAGGGGTTTGGTGGGAAAGGGCTCAAATCCTTCATTTCAAACCCCCAGGTGAAAAACAGACTCAGAGAGGGGCAGAGCCGGGGCTTATAGCAGGAGATCAGGGCAAGGGAGCAGGAGGATGAGGAAATCTTCGCAAAAAAGGCTTTTTTTGGCTTCTTCTAAGAAAATTTCTGTGTCAGGATCACATGTAAGACCAGGTTTGGGTAGGAGCATCCCTTCCCTGCTGTTCCTGATATTCCCTGTGTGACCACAGTATTTCTCTAGGATTTGCTCCTGTCTGGCCACAGGTTTGGGTACGAGCTCCTCAAAGCCGGCGAGCAGGAGCTTTTCTCTTCCTCACAGGTGAATCGTGCCTCACCTTTCCTTGGTGGAGTTGGGAACATGGAGGAGGGATAAATTGTTGTGTAAATTCCCGAGGGTAGGGAAGGACTGGGGGGATGGATGGATGCTGGTTTTCCTTTTTGAGGTCACATCCTGCCCGTGAGACGTTCGTGGTTTATTTATTCGCTAGAGTGAATATTTTGTATACGGCGCCAGAGGAAGGCTTTTATTATAAATTTTTATGGAAAAAGGGGGGGAAAAAATAAAAGGTGGAAAAAGGGAAAAACGCCTGAGCTGGCCGCGGGGGGGCGCCACCACTGCGTGGGGAGGGGGCGTGGCCAAGGAATGACTGACAATGTGTGGGCGTGGCCAATGAATTACTGACAGCGCATGGGTGTGACCAATGAATGACGTGCTGTGGTGGGCGTGGCAAATGAATGAGTGATGGTGCAGGGGTGTGGCCAGAGAATGACTGACATGGTGGGGGCGTGGCCAATTATTGAGGGGTAGAGTTTGGGACGTGGCCAATGAATGATGGATGTGGCTGGGGTGTGGCCAATGAATGAGGGGAGGGGTTGAGAGCCTGGGCGTGGCCTGGATGTCACTTTTGGGATGGGGACAGGCGGGAGTATGGTCAGAGGGCGGGGCCAGTGAATGGGTGGGGCACGGGGAATAGGGCGGGGCTTTAAGTGGGGAAGAGTCAATGAGTGGGATTAGGGCGTGGCCAGGGACAAAGGGGCGGAATGAGGGTGGGGTAGATGGCAGGGCGGGAACATGGGCGTGACCACAGGGCGGGGGCGGGGTTAGTGTTTTATGGGCGGGGAAATCGGCATAATGGGCGTGGCCAGGAGGGTTCCAGTGATGTCCCGGCTCCGAGTGGCACCGGTGTCCCCGCGGTGTCACTGTGGAGCCGCACAGCCGCTCCTTTTTCCCCAAAAAGCTCCGATCCCGCTCGCCCCGCCAGGTGCGGGACAAATCCCGAGCAGGAGCCGCTCCCGGCTGCTGTCCCCGGGGATTTGGTGACACGGTGTCAATCAAAGCCTCCGTGATTGAACCACGGCAGCCGGGAGTACCTGAGGATTCTGAGGAGCTGAGACCTTCCCTACCCCTGCACGGCCAGAAATGAGTGTTATTAATTATTACCAATACTCATCTGATGTGTTATCAGCGGTAATGTTAAGCGCTGCGAGGCTGTGGCACGGGGTCAGTGACACACAGTGACACAGCAGCACCCGGGGAACAGCCAGGGGTCACCCTTTCTGTGCGCCTTCAGGGTTTTCATTTTGTTTTGGTGTTTATAAATTTGAAGCCTTCCCCTGGCCCAGGTGTTTCGTTCAGACCCAAAATCTCACGAAGTTTCTCCCGGACCAGAAAAACTCGGTGAGGCTTGGTGGGGCTCAGCCCAAAGCCATCCTCAGGGACCCCAAAGCCACGACAAGGACACACCTCACTCCTTGTCCCTCCAGCAGCATCCGAGGGCTACAGCCCTGCCCAAAACCCCCTGCACACCTGGATCCACCTGGACTTAAAATCCCCACTTTGGGTCCCCGTGGATTCAAAACCTCCCACACCTGGATCCACGTGGGTTCAAACTCCCCCGCACACCGGGATCCCCCTGGATTTAAAATCCCCGCCCTGCATCCACCTGGATTTAAATCCTGCCGCACACCTGGATCCCCCCGGATCCAAACCCCCCCGCACACCTGATCCCCCCGGATTCCCGCGGCCCCCGCTCCCTGCAGGACTCTCCTCCTTTTCCCGGGGCGCTCCCAGGGCAAACCAGCAGCGCGTGGAACCAGCGGCGGGGTCGCGGGATCTCCTCCGGGAGCGGCTCCAGCGGGGACCGCGCCGGGCCATCCCGGTGTCCCTCCCGGCTGGCTTTCCCGTGCCGGGACATCCCGGTGTCCCTCCCGGCTGGCTTTCCGTGCCAATGGGCCATCCCGGTGTCCCGGAGCCGCGGGAGCCGCGGGCGGCGGAGCGGGGTAAGGGGCGCGGGGGGCGGGGGGGTGCCGCTGCCGGCGCTAACCGGACACCGGGGCAGGGCAGGGCAGGGCAGGGGGGTGTGACCGGCAGCACCGGGCTCGGTGTGCCCAGCTCGCCCCGGCTCCGAGCCCCGCCGGGGCTGGGGGCTGCGGTGCAGCCGGAGCCTCGCTTGTCCTTGGGATTTACACCGAGGGATCGGCCACGCGTGGCAGCGGCTGGGACCGGGGTTTTGTCCCCAGAGGCTCGGTTCTGCACGGCCCGCGTGGTTCCCGGAGGTTACAGGTGTTTGTTCTCGTTGCTCGGTCACGGGAGGGGAGCCGTGACCCTCGGCTGCGTTCCCAGCTCCCGCTGCTTGTTGGCTGACCTTGGGCAAGCGCTGCTCTCCATGTGCCCGGGCTGCACATGGGCTGCTCTCCTGGGGCTCAGCGGCTTGCAAAAACTGCAGGAATACAAATGCAAAGGGAGGCTCGGGAACGGCGCTGCCCTTACCGCGAGGGACGGAGCCAGGGCTCCTTTCCTTGCGGTGGCGTTGGGGTGGGTGACAGCGCTGGTGGCACTTTGCAAAGCGGATTGATAGGGCGGTGACACCTGTGACAGCTGCCTGTTGGCACGGAATGTGCCACCTTGCCCCACAGCAGCGCTCTGCCAGCTGGGGCATCACCAGTGCCCCAAATGAGACGGGAAACCGAGGAGCAGAGCGCTCCAAGAGCCTGCCCAGGGCTGCCCTGCTCAGACCTCCTAAGCCCTGAGCCAGCAGCTCAACCTCTGCACCTTCCTGCCCCCTGGTCATGCACTTACTCCCGCTATCAGCTCAGCTGGAGGGTTGTGCTCCATGAGTTCAGACCTGAATTCAGCTGTCCTGGGGGCATGCTGGAAGGATGGACATTCCTGAACTGCTCTGCAGGAGCTGCTTGGAAAATTAGGTTTTGGGACACTCTGGGAGAGGTAAACAGGAGCCTTTGGTAGCCAGAGGCGGGAGGCTTTCCCTGCAGAAAGAGGAGATGGAGAAGAAAAGACAAAAGATCCTGAAACTGGAGTGGAGCTGCCTGGAAGAGGTTGTTCAGAGCACAGATTTGGACTCCACGTGGTGGAAAATGTGAAGCCTGGAGGCTGAGACTGGCCTGAACACCTCCTCACCTCTCGTGTGAGCAGTGACAATGACAGTCCCTGGGCAGCACTGGGAGTGCCCCTGCTTCTTGTTCCTGGCAGGTTTGGCACCACGTAGGGGTTCTTTCCTAAGGAGAAGAGCATTTATATGGCATCCAGAGTGCTCCAAAATTCCCTCTCACAGCTCTCAGGACCCTGAGGAGTGCTGATAACAAGGACTGGCCCGACTGGTTTGCAGCTCCACAGAAATCTCATGGAAAAAGTTCTGGAGGGATTTGGACAAAGGTGGTTTTTTTTTTTTTTTTCCCCCTGGAAACTCCAATTCTGCATTAGATACAAACAGATCCCTGTGCCCTGGGTGGTTTGGTGCTCCAGAGCAGGACAGGGACAGGGACAGCGGCTGCTCTGGGGGCCTTGGGCACCTCCCTCCCAGCCCGAGCCCCAGCAGGACCTGGGGGTCTGTGACAGTCACCAGAGATCTCCTGAGCACACAGCTCCCACCTGGACACACTGAGCTCTGTCTCAGCTGTTTGCAAATGCGGGGTTTGTGTCCTCAGGGGCCCTGGAGGAGAGGAGAGGAGAGGAGAGTGTGAGTGCAGCAGACAGGCCAAGGGCACCATCATGAGGAGTCTGGGGACACCTCCAGTGTGGCTTTAATTAGTAATTCTGACTCTGTTTGGAGCGAGAATCAAAGAATTCCCTTTGTTTAGGCCCTGCTTTGCTCCAGCCGGGCTGGGCTGCTCTCCGATGTGCCGGAGGCTGGGCAGACCTGCCCGGGCAGAGCTGTGGCGTGTCCGGGCACTGCGGTGCCCCCGGCACGGCTGAGCATCCCCAGCACCCGGGGCTGGCTCGGTGTTACCTGTGCAGGTAGGCAGCCCTAACCCAGCCCTGTCTGTGCCAGGGCGTGCTCCTGCCCACATCTGCAGCGTGCAGAAGCCCCAGGAGCCTCTCCAAGATCACAGTGAACTCCTGGCTCATCAGGAGCCATCCCCTGCGCAGAGCTGCCCTCGGGTGTGGGTGGCACCGGGAGGGATGAAGGGTTTCTTTGTGCGTTTTCACCTCCATAAACTCCCCAGAGAAGTTTGCTCCTGGGGGGACTCTGCCTCTTCGCTGGCAGCCAGCGGAGGAAAACGGTCAGCCCGTGTTTTTTCAGCAGCAGACTCTTTAAAAACAAAGGCGGCTGCCAGGTTCTGCTGTTTTCTTTTCGGTGCACAGCCCAGTTTTGTTAAAAGGTTGAGGTTTGCGTGTTTGTTTTCTCCTTTGGAAATAACCTCGCTGCCGTTCCCTTGCAGATGAACGAAGACTTCCCCAGCTGAGCTCTCCCAGCGGCTCCTGAGCCAAGAGCTGCGTGTGGGGAGGCACCAAATGGTCTCTGTGAGCTGCCAGGACCTGCTGCCCTCCCTGCCCGGCCCTTCCCTGCTTGAGAGCCTGGCCAGTGCCCTGCAGTGCAGGATGCCACCGTCCCTTCTGCCAGGACACAGCGGTGACAGGACGTGTGGACACCCGGAGGGCTCTGGGCATGTCCTGGCGGGTGACACCGGCCACGCCGAGCCTGTCCCACTGCCCAGTGCCAAGGAGGAGCCCCCCAAAGCCCAGCTCACCGAGGCTCAGCTCAGGCTGCCCGACTTCTGCCTCTCACAGGACTTCATCCCCACGCTGGAGGAGATCGAGGAGTTCCTCAGGGAGAAAGCAGAGCTCCCCAGGGATGAGGCAGGAGATCCTCACCCCGCGGGGTGGAAGGTGGAGAGCAAAGCTGAGCTCGGCTCTGGGGCACAGCCCATCCCCAGGGCACACGAGGGAGGAGCAGGACACGTCCCAGAGGCTGTGGGGACAGCTGCTGGTGACCAGGGACTGGCTGCTGGTGACCAGGGACTGGCTGCTGACGACCATGTGGTGGCTCCTGGTGACCATGTGGTGGCTCCTGGTGACCAGGTGCTGGCTCCTGGTGACCATGTGGTGGCTGTTGGTGACCAGGTGCTGGCTGCTGGCAGCATCCCCGTTGTCCTGCAGCTCCAGCCTCTCCCCATGGACAGCGTCACCCCCCCAGCACAGCCTGGGGGTGTCAGGGTGGCCCAGCTGCTGATCAGCCTGCAGAGCCCAAACCTGCCCGTCCTCCCTCAGCTCCAGCCCCCTGGCACCATCCTGGACCAAAAATATGTCAGAATTGCCCCACTGCCGGTGGCCCCGGGGCCGGGGGACGTGCAGGGGGCAGAGGCAGCCCCCGGGGGGGGCCAGCAGGGCCCCCCTGCCCCGCTCCGCACGCACCGCTGCTCCCACCCGGGCTGCGGGAAGGTTTATTCCAAGAGCTCCCACCTGAAGGCTCATTTCCGACGGCACACGGGGGAGAAACCCTACACCTGTGCCTGGCCCAACTGCGGCTGGAGGTGAGTGGCGATCTCTGGATGCGCAGGGAGCATCCCCAGCCCCGGGGAGAACAAAGCTTCCCTCCCGCTGCTGCTGCTCCGGGCTGGATGTGGAGCTCCAGGAAAGCGTTCCCAGCCTGGGTGGGAATGTGCTTTCTGTTGAGGAGTGACTAAATTATCTTTTGTTTCTTTAAAAAGGAAAACAAGCTTAGAAGGCTTTTTCCTCAATTTAGTAAGAAGACACTTTATAAGAGCTTAGGGATTTCACCTTCAACTTTAAGATACTTAATTAGTAGGTATCTTAAATTAGTAAGTGTTTTCCAGTGTCCAGCCTTCCAGTACCTTAAATGGGCTCATAAAAAGGAGAAATTTCACATGGGCAGAGGGCAACAGGACAAGGGGCAGTGGTTTGAAATGAAAGCAGGTGAGTTTAGATCAGATGTTAGAAATAAATTCACTCAGAAGGTGGTGAATGCAGATGTCTCATCCCAGGCACTGCTCAAGGCTGGGCTGGATGGGACCTGATCTAGAGAATGACATCCCTGCCCATGGCCTGGAACTCCATGATTTTTAAGGTCCTTTTTCCTCAATTTAGTAAAAAGACACTTTATAAGAGCTTAGGGACTTCAACGTTAAGATCCCTAATTAGTAGGTATCTTAAATTAGTAAGTATTTTCCAGTATCCAGCCTTCCAGTATCTGAACTCATAAAAAGGAGAAATTTCATATGGGAGAGAGCAACAGGACAAGGGGCAATGGTTTGAAATGAAAACAGGCGAGTTTAGATCAGATGTTAGAAAGAAGTTTACTCTGAGGAGGTGAATGCAGATGTCTCATCCCAGGCTGCATGGGTCCTGTGCAGCCTGATCTAGAGGATGGCATCCCTGCCCATGGCCTGGAACTCCATGATCTTTAAGGTCCCTTCCAACCCAAACCTTTCTAGGATTCAATGAACTTTGTACAATCGGGTTCCTCAGGTGGTCATCAAACTTAAGCTGAAAGGTCTCCCCTAAGTAATTCACTAGAAAAAGAAGAGAACAAGGGAAGTAATCGCTTTTGTGCTGTGTTGTTACCAGCAGTAAAAAACACCTAGGAGTAAAAACTCTCCCTTGCTCCTAGCTCAAGTTTTCTCAGTAAAGAGCTTTTTAATTTTGCCTTTTATTAAAAGTTTTCTGGTTCTAACACTACCTCAGAAGCCATCCTGCTGGTTTTATGCCATTAAGGTAGCTGGGCTGTCTCAGGTGTGGTGGGTTCTCTGAGAGCTCACAAGACCTGGCTAGAAGAGAAAACCTATCACTCCTGAGCTCTTTTCCAAAAAAAAAAGATTTTAAATCCGCGCTGCCGGAAGCTTCCAGCAAGGGAAAACAAACGGAGGAAGTGGGGGACAGCGTCCTTTGAGAGAGAGGGAAAGGAATTCACATCTCAGTGGGTGAATTCTTTTCCATTTCCAAATCTTGGAAGTGATCTCGGGAGCTGGGGGTGCCTCTGCCCGCTCTGGGGGCACCCACGAGGCTGTGCCAGGGACAGATCTCTGTGCCAGGGTCGCTGTGCCTGATTTTTTAATCACAATTCTATTGTGAATCAAAAAATAAAACCAGTACTTTATATGTTTATTCTTATAAACCCTTAGAAGGGTTGATAAATTGTGATTATTTTGATTTTTTTTTAATCACAATTCTACTGTGAATCAAAAAATAAATCCAGTTTTATTATTATTTTATATGTATATTTTATATATACATATAAAGAAAAAAATATATAAATTAAATATATGAAAATATAAAAATTAAATATATGAAAATATATAAATTATGAATATATCAAAATAAATTATATCTAAAAAAAATAAATAAATAGAAATAAAAATCAATAAATACCTTTTTTAAAAATTAAAAAGTATTTCTACAGCACTACAAATTAATACAGCACAACTTTCCAACACAACACGCGCAGCACTCCTTTTAACATTTGCAGAGAGCCGATCTCACCGGCGGCATTTCCCCTCTGCAGGTTCTCCCGCTCGGATGAGCTCTCCCGCCACAAGCGCTCCCACTCCGGCCTCAAGCCCTACCCGTGCCCCGCCTGCGAGAAGAAGTTTGCCCGCAGTGACCACCTGGCCAAGCACCTGAGGATCCACGGGGGGCAGCCCTGCAGCCCGGGGGCGCTCCCCGGGGCCAGCGTGTCCTAGTGCCAGGCAGTGCCCACGTCCCCAGCTGGCACAGGTGGGCACTTACCTCCTTCTTTATCTCTCCCACAACCAATCCTCCCTCCAGGGGATCTCTGCTGATTGTCCCTTTCCAGGTTTCATTTTTATCGGGGACTCAGCTCCTAAACTGACTCTGGCAGGGTTGTTTTGTTTTACTACATTGTTATTTTATTTTTATTTTCTTCCCTAATAAAGAACTGTTATTCCTGTCCCATATCTTTGTCTGAGAGCCCCTTAATTTTAAAATCATAACAATTCAGAGGGAGGGGTTTCCATTTCCCATTTCAGCGGAGGCTCCTGCCTTCCTTAGCAGAACCTGGCTGTTCAAACCAAGACAGAGCAGGAGTTAATTCCTGCTGCTCCTCCCTGTCAGCCTGGGCCTGGCAAACAGAGCAGAACCCGCTGCTGAGGAGGAGGAAACGACTCCTGAGCAGACAGGAGACTTTGCTGTGCCTCTTTTCAAGAGTGATGATGTTCCCAAGTTGTTTCTGGCCCTGCTCTTTGAAATACACGTAATGGAAATTGGCATGGATTTGGGGTGTGTGTAGGAACGTTGGGGTAAAACAGGAATTAGGTGTTTTAAAATCCCAGAATCCCAGAATGGTTTGGGTTGGGAGGGACCTTAGAGCTCATCCCATGGGTAGGGTCACCTCCCACTATGCCAGGGTGCTCCTTGGACACTTCCAGGGATCCAGGGGCAGCCAGGGATTCTCTGGGGATTCCATCCCAGCCCCTCATCATCCTCACAGCCAGGAATCCCTTCCCAAATCCCATCTATCCATGCTCTGGCAGTGGGAACCATTGCTGTGTGCTGTCCTTCCATCCCTGATGGAACAGGGATGGATGGATGGATGATGGATGGATGGAGGGATGGATGGATGGATGGATGGATGGATGGATGGATGGATGGATGGATGGATGGATGGATGGATGGATGGATGGATGGATGGATGGATGGATGGATGGATGGATGGATGGATGGATGGATGGATGGAGGATGGATGATGGATGGAGGGATGGATGGATGGGGGTCTGGATGGATGGATGATGGATGGAGGGATGGATGGATGGGGGTCTGTGCTGTGCAGCAGCTGCGGGGGCTGCAGCAGATATTGACACTTTCCAGCTTAGTTGTTCGGTCCCTAAATCTGCTCTTTTTTTGTGCTGGTCGTTTCCCACCGGGCTGGCCCTGGCCACCGTGGTGTCCTCTGGGTGCTTGACAACACAAGTGGGACAGCAGATGGATTTTGTGGAGCCTCAAAGCCACCAGGAGAACAGCAAGCAGCACCAGCCAAGCCCTTTCCACCCCAGAAGGACATTTCCAAGGGGACACACGGGCGTGTGAGGAGCCTGGAGGAGCTGGGAGCTCCTGCCAGGGCCGCAGAGCAGCTCCAGGCTGCTGACGTCCTCCTCCTGTTTGCCTTGGGGTTAATTAAAGTCCAGCTCCTTGCTGCCGTGCCAACTCCCCGAGCTTTTGCAAACATCTGGGAGGGAAGGAGGCGCTTGTACAAACACAGCTCAGCGTCAGGAGCTGCAGCAGGGCCGGGTGCCCTTTCCACGTGGCTGTGCCAGCCTGTCTCAGGCTGGTTTTTCGTGCCTGCAGGCTCTGAGCCGGGCTGGGCTCGTGTCCTCCTGCTGATGCCCCGATGCCCTGGCAGGGCACAGCGCCACGTGCTGCCCTTGAGCTGCTCTGGGGAGGGGAGCCGAGTGCCCAAAACACGGCAGGGAAATCAGCTCAGCTCTTCTCGATGCGGTGTGGAGGGCAGGTTGGGACCTCAGAGGTTGGAGAGGTGTGACCACATGTACCAGCTGTGCCAGGTGTGCCAGCTGTGCCAGGTGCCAGGAGGAGCACAGCACAGCGGGGGTGATGCTGCAGGACCAGCAGCTGGCTCTGCCTGAGCCTATTTTGGGCTGCCTTTTGTTCCAAAGGCTTTGCCTGGTTCGGAGCTCGCTCCGTGCCCCCTTTGCTGTGGGGCTCTGTGCCCGGTCCCCATGCCAGCCTGGCTCAGGTCGCTCTGTGCCCCCTTCGCCACTCTGTGCCCAGTCCCCGTGCCAGCCTGGCTCAGTTCTCTCCGTGCCCAGTCCCCGTGCCAGCCTGGCTCAGTTCTCTCCGTGCCCAGGCCCCGTGCCAGCCTGGCTCAGTTCTCTCTGTGCCCAGGCCCCGTGCCAGCCTGGCTCACGCCCGTCTCGTGCTTTTATCTGCCCCCTTTGCTCTGCCTGGCTCCAGACGCTCTCCCAGCACTCCCTGCTCCTCCTGGACCTGCCCCATCCTGCCTCCCCTCGCTCCCCGCCGCAGGCAGTGCGGAGCTGGCAGAGCTTCCATGTTTTAGAGTGAGGTTTGGGTTCTGTGGCATTCACATTCTCTGAAATAATCCCTTCACCCAGGATTTTTCTCCTGGGAAGCTGAGAAGCATCAGACAAAAAAGAAAACAATTCTTGTCTCATTTGCTTCTCCTGTGTTGTGCTCACAAGTGGAATGTGTTTGGGGATGGTTCACACACAGGTGATTGTTTCATTGGGTTCTGCTGTGAGTTGTTTTGACTCTTTCGCTGATTGGGGCCAAGCTGCGTTGGACTCTGGAAAGAGTCACGAGTTTTCATTATTATCTTTTTAGCATTCAGTAAGTATCCTTTCTGTATTTTTTGGTATAGAATAGTATTCTTTAATATAATATAGAATTATAAAATAATAAATTAGCCTTCTGAGAATGTGGAGTCAGATTCATCATTCCTGCCTTTGTCCAGGCATTCCCAGCAAATACAAATACAGGGCTCCATCCTCAATCCAAGGCCCTTCTCTGCTCTCCAGAGGGGCCACGCTGCTCCTGGGGTGGCTCTGCTGTGGAGGACAGGGTGGGAGCGCTGGGAGCCGGCACTTGGAGCTGCCCTGGTTTGTTTTGCCATCCCTTTCAGGCAGCCACAAAGGGAGAGGAGATATTTTTATAAAATAAACCACCCTAGGTCTGTATCTCCTGTGCAATGCCCGCTGGAGTCTCACCTGCTTCCCTCTGGGGGCTCTGGGTGGCTCCAAAGCTATGCTGGGGGTAGGGAATTCCCTCTGCTTTGCCCCAGTGAGGTGGGGCTGCATAGAAATATTCCTGCTGGAAGCTGGAACTGCGGCAGCAGCAGGGACGAGGCTGCTCCCACCTGCCCGCAGCTCTGGGGGGCACGGGAGGGGACAGGAGAGTCACTGGGGGTCACAGGAGGGGACAGGAGTGTCACTGGGGGACCACCTGACCCTTGGTGGGGGCTGAGAGGGAGCAGGGCCCTGTGCTGGCCACGGATTCCCTGCTGGATGAGGGGGAATGGCAGGAGTGGGAATGGGAAGAGAGGGAATGGGAAAAGTGGGAATGAGAAGAGTGGGAATGGCAGGAGTGGGAATGGGAGGAGTGGGGATGGGAAGAGTGGCAATGGGAAGGAGTGGGAATGGGATGAGTGGGAAGGAGTGGGGATGGGAAGGAGTGGAGATGGGAAGAGCAGGAATGGGAAGGAGTTGGAATGGTAGGAGTGGGAATGGCAGGAAGGGAATTGCAGGAAGGGAATGGCAGGAAGGGGATGGCAGGAGTTGGGATGGCAGGAAGGGAAAGGCAGGAGGGAATGGCAGGAGTTTGGATGGCAGGAGAAGGATGGCAGGAAGGGAATGGCAGGAGGGGATGGCAGGAGGGAATGGCAGGAGTTGGGATGGCAGGAGTTGGGATGGCAGGAGGGGCTGCCTGGTGCTGCAGCCAGGGCTGCCAGGTTGCTAAGCAGAGCTCTTGAAGAACTCCACGCAGGCAGGAGCTGGAGCGGGGCAGGACGTGGGAGAGCACAAAGAGGAGCTCAGGCGCTGTTGCTAAATTTGCAGCTGGGGCTGTGGAGAAAGCAGGAGCAGCAGAGCCTTCCCTGCCTGCCTGCCTGCCTCCCTCCCCGGCAGCACGAGTGACAGCAGTGACATCCCCGGGCTGCCCACGTGGAGCTCGTGCTGGCTGCTCATCCTACAGGATGAGCCAAGGGCAAATCCTGCTTTAAAGTCCCTTTGGAAATACAGCCATAAGATGGATCACGGCATGAGGGGGTTATTTCTTTCTTCTTTTTTGTTGCCTCCCTCCCCGGCAGCACGAGTGACAGCAGTGACATCCCCGGGCTGCCCACGTGGAGCTCGTGCTGGCTGCTCATCCTACAGGATGAGCCAAGGGCAAATCCTGCTTTAAAGCCCCTTTGGAAATACAGCCCTAAGATGGATCACAGCATGAGGGGGTTATTTCTTCTTCTTTTTTGGTTTTTTCCCTAATAAAGTCAGAACTGGATTTTTATTAATGATTGTCCCTTCCAGGTTTCATTTTTATTGGTGGGAAATGCAGTTCTTGGAGGAGTAAAATCATAACAATTCAGAGGGAGGGGTTTGCATTTTCCATTTCGGGGGGACTCCTGCCTCCCTCAGCAGAACCTGGCTGTTCAAACCAAGGCACAGCTCAACGTGCTGGAGCAGGGCCCTGGCAGGCTGGGATCAGCTGCTGCAGAATGTTCTGGCTTTCCCTGTGCTTCCCATTCCCTCCTGCCCCCCTCTCCAGCCAACAGCCGTGCAGGGAGGGTTGGGATACACTTTGGAATTCTCTGTGCTCCTCTGCCTGGGCTGTCCTGTGTTTTCCTAGAACTGGGGGTTCTGTATCTCTTCAAGATTCTGTCCTTGCCTCGGAAATTGCAAAATCCATTTTCCCAGTGCTGCCACCTGATTAACATTCACCAGAAATCCCCAATTAAATATGTTTATTTTCCCTTTTCTGCTGCCTCTTCCCCGTTAAAATGGGAGCTGTTTACACGGGAGCCGCTTTCCTAAAATCTCTTTGCACATGAGCTTTTTGTCTTTTTTTTTTTCCTGCCTTGTTCCCTGCTTGATTTTTATTCCATTCCTTTGTCTGTCCTATATTTTTTCCCCTGGCTGATGCTGTCTAAGATAGGAACAAGCCCACGTTGAATTGCAAACACCCAGCAGTGGGAGCAGAACAAAATGGGAGTTGCACGAAGTAGGAAATTTCTTATCCCCCTAAAATATAAAAAGGTTGATTGTCACTGCAGCCACCCCCGTGATGCAGCTTTAGGAGCTTGGGGTTGATTTTTGGGTGCTGCCCCTCTCTGTGCTCCTTTTTTTTGGGGGGGGGGGGGGGGGGAGGGTTCAGCTCCTGCATTTTTTTCCTGCCAAAATTTTCGGGGTTGCTGGTGAGGAGTGGAGACAAAGCCAGCGGAGGAAGTGGAGTGGTGGAGATTTTTCCCAAAGGAGATTTTTCCATCCCCTGGGAGCTCCTGGAGGAACCAGCTGGATTTGGGAGCGAGCTGAGCACAGCCAGGTGCTGGAGCTGTCCCAAAAAATGGGATTGAGCTGGAGATGCTGGCAAAGCTCCCACCTGTGACTCGACAGGAAGAGCCTGGGAGGGCTTCGCTTCATTTTCCTCTTTGTTCTGGGGTTTGCTGGGGGAAAAAGGGACTCCAGGGTAAAGAGGGGTGGCAGAAAAGAGGGGTGGGCACGGGGAAAAGCCTGGGGGGTTCCTCAGCAGGGGAAGGTGGGGCTGAGGAGGAGCCCCCAGAGCTCCGGATGTTCCTGGCTCGGGCATTCCCCTGGGAAGAGCAGCTCTGATAATGTGGAAATGCTGCCTGATGCTTTCCACAGGAAAAAGAGAAAAGGGAAAATGTCCAGGCTTTCACTTCAGAGGGGTTTAATTATTTTGAAAGCTGAGGAAACTGATTCTGGAGGAATTTTTGTTTCTTTTCCTCCTTTCATTCTCTTCCCTGCCTGGTCCCTTTCAAGGTTGTTGGTGTTTGTTTTTTGGTTTTTTTTGGTTTTTTTTTCGGTTGGTTGGTTGGTTTTTTAAAATTTTGGGTGGGGGGGGGTTTGGTTGGTTTTTGTTTTGTCTTTTTTTTTGAAAGTGGGGCTGGGAAAAACACAAATAACTCTCTTAACTCTTCTGCATTTTAAAAGAAAACGAGCTTCTGTAAATGAATAACTAATGGTCAGCCTGGCTGAAAACCTCCTCTCTACCCGTGACAAAGTGCTCTGGGGGAAACCCCTGTCCTTCGTCAAATCCCAAATTCTCTGGCTTTCCTTGTTTTTATCTCGCTCCTGCTTTTTTTTTTTCAGAAAGTTGTGACAAAGGAGAACTGGAGAGGAGCTTTGGACAAGGGACACAGGGAATGGCTTCCCACCGAGAGGGCAGGGAGAGGTGGGATTTTGGGAAGGAATTCCTGGCTGGATGGAATTCCCAGAGAATCTCTGGCTGCCCCTGGATCCCTGGGAGTGTCCCAGGCCAGGCTGGAGCAGCCTGGGATGGTGGGTGGGGTGGCACTGGGGGGTCTTTAGGGACCCCAAACCAGCCCAGGGCGCCGCAGGAGCAGCTGAGATGAGCTCCAGCATCACCAGCTCTCCTGAGGCCTCGGGAGGGCTGAGCTAGAACAGGGACCAGATGGAAATAAAGAACAAAGCAGGGATTTATTAGGAGGCCTCAACGGATCCACCTCGGGCAGCACAACCCAAAATGGTCACAAAACGAACCGAAAATGGCCACGAAACGAACCCAAGATGAACCCAAAATGGCCACAAAATGAACCCAAATGGCCACAAAATGAACCCAAGATGAACCCAAAATGGTCACAAAATGAACAACTGCTCACAGCGTCTCTCATTTTATCAGTTCTGCTCCATTTGCATATTGGAGTTAATTGTCCAATTACATCTCCAGCCCATGCAGTCCCATCCTTGTTTTTCTCTCTTCAGCCCACGTTGTTCGTGCTCTTGGGCTGAGATTTGGATCATTTGTCCTTGGTCCCAGCTAGAGAAGGAATTGTTTTGTCTCCCTGCTCTGCGAGGAGAGCTCGCACCATGTATTTCCTAGTAAAACAGAGTGGTTTATTTTTAAATTTTGAACCATTTTGACGTGCTGAGCCCTGTCCTCCCTCAACACTCCGCGTGAGGGGGGCGAGAAGAGCCCGTGGGCTCTCCCCAGAGCCCCTGAGGGCAGGCGGGGAGCTGGGGGAGCGGTGGGGCCGCTCGGAGCCTGTTCGGGACCGGTTCGGGGCCGCTCGGGACCATTCGGGATCGGTTCGGGGCTATTCGGGACCGGTTCGGGGCCATTCGGGAGAGCTTCGGGACCACTCGGGACCATTCGGGGCTGGTTCGGGACTGGTTCGGGGCCACTCGGGGCCGGTTCGGGGCCATTCGAGGCCGGTTCGGAGCCGGTTCCGGAGCCGTTCAGGGCCCGTTCGGGGCCATTCGAGGCCGGTTCGGGCCCGGGCCCGCGCACATGGCCCGACCCGGGCACCGGGACCGCGCGTCCCGCCCGCGTCCCAAGCCCTGCCCCTAACCCCGCCCCGCGCCCGCAGCGCGCCCTCCCATTGGCCCGCGGCCTCTCGGTGCCGCGCTCCGATTGGCCGCCTCCCTCGAACTCC
>JAGGNK010013336.1:74088-96874 GCA_017590115.1 Montifringilla adamsi
CGGGCCGGGCTGCGGGGTGCGGGCGGTGCCCCCGGCGCTGCCCCTGAGGGCTGGGAGCGGGCACGGAGAGCGGCCGGGACCGGGCCGGGCTGGGCCGAGCCTGAGGCTGGTTGGGATCCAGGCTCGAGTGGCTTCGTTCAGTCCTGGGGGTGGTTGGAGGGATCCTGGAGATTTTTGGGTCCAGGAATTGGTTTTTTGGGGTTCAGGGGGTGTTTGGAGTTTGAGGTTGGTTGGTGGGATCCTGAGGATTTTGGCATCCTGGAGAGTTTTGGGTGCGAGAATCGGTTTTTGGGTCTAGGGGTTGTTTGGAGTCAGAGGTTGGTTGGTAGGATCCTAGAGATTTTGGGATCCAGAGGTTGGTTCGTGGGATCCTGGAGATTCTGGCATCCAGGAATTGTTTTTTTGGGTCCAGGGGTTGTTTGGAGTGGGATGTTGGTTGGTGGGATCCTGAGGATTTCGGGATCCTGAGGTTGGTTCGTGGGATCTTGGAGATTTTTGTGTCCAGGAATTGGTTTTTGGGGTCCAGGAGTTGTTTGGAGTCAGAGGTTGGTGGGATCCAGGAGATTTTTGGCATCCAGGAACTGCTTTTTTGGGTCCAGGGGTTGTTGGGAGTTAGAGGTGGGTTGCTGGGACCCTGGAGATTTTTGGGTGCAGGAATCGCTTGTTTGGATCCAGGAGTTGTTTGGATCCAGGGATTGCTCACTGGAATCCTGAGTTTCTTTGTGTCCAGGGCTTGCTTGGTGAAATCCAGGATATTTTTGATCCAGGAATTGGCTGTTTGGATCCAGGGCTTCCTTGGTGGGACGCAGGGAATCCTTGGGTGCAGGAGGTTTTTGGGTGCAGGGCTTTGCAGGCTGAGCCCAGCCGTTGTTTGGATCCAGGCTTTGGTTATTTGACTCCAAGGGCTGCTTGGATCCAATGGCTGCTTTTTTTTGTTTGGTTTTTTTTTTTTTTTTTTAATTCCTCACCACTATTATTTTTTTTTCATCCTCCCTCACTCCCCTGTCTGAACTGGGTGGATTCCTGCCCACATCAATAGGGGAGGCAGAGGAGAAAGTATGCAAATCCTGCTTTTTATTTGCTGTTCTCTGCTACACACACACACACACACACATCCCATACCTGTATTCCACCTCCACTCCCTCCCTTCCTCTCCATGCCCAAAAATCCCCAGCAGGGCTGGACAACCTCCAGAGCTGGGCTCGATTTTTAACTGCTGAATGAATATTTTGTCTGGATTTTTGAGGAGCAGCTCCTGAGCGAGGCAGGGGTTTGCTTTGGAGGCTCCAGCCATTCTCCACTAAGGGAGTGTAGAATTCTGCATCTCTCTCCTTTAATTCCTTTATTTTACACATATAAGAGGCTTTTACCTGGCATTTCACCTGTGTGTGCTCTGGAAAAGGTTTTGGACAGTAGGTTTGTGGATTTTTTGGGGGTTTTTTTTTGACAGCAGGCTCTTTCTAAAATTAATTAAAATTGATAAAATCCTAAAAGTACCAATTCAGGTGAGTCACTGCTCTGGGAGCTGGAAAAGCTTTTAGGAAAGGTTGATTAGGAATTGGGATTTCTCTCCCCATCCCATTCCCACTAATGCCTGACACGGGGATTTCGGCTGGGCTGTTTATTTTTAGGGTCTCTGTGCCTGTTTGCAGGGAATAGTTGTTCCATCACCATGGCAACGGGGCTGAGTGTACCATAAACATTGTTCCAGGGGAGCTTTTCCAGCTCTAATCACATTCCCTTTTCACCATCCAGAAGGAATTTTAACCTGGGATTTTTTTGGGGTTGTCGCTGCTCTGAACTGGGGATGTTTTTCCTTCCAGCAGAGGGATTGTGCCTGTGCAAGCCAATTTAATCTGCTGTTGGTAAACACTCGGCCCAGATGAGGAGGAAGTGAGTGTAATCTCCTTAGGAGCTTCCAGGAAATCAGATTTTTTTTCTGGCTCACTCGGGAACAATCCCAGCAGGGTCACAAACCCATCAAAGGCTTTTTGGTTTTGAAGTTTCTCATCCCCTCTGTGTGTCCTAAACCTTCCCTGGGCTCTTATATCCTAAAAAAAAAAAAAAAGAGTTAGAAGAGGAATAATGCTGATCCAGGTGTGGAAAATCAGGGAAATTTGGGCTGTCCATAATCAGTGATGGGGTGTCAGTCGTGCCCAGGCAGGGGTGGAGGAGCAGAGGGATTGCAGCAGCTGCAGGAATTGCACAAAATAGGCTCTAAAAATCCCCTTTTCCCCCTGTTTTCCGTCAGGTTGAATATTAAGAGTCAGGTGTGATAATCAGAAGCATATTTGATGACAAAAAGGGCCCCTTTTGTCTCTGTGTCAGGATTAAAATACCCCCAGAAATCTGCTTGGCTCCTCTGCTGCCAACCTGAGTCTGCAGCAGAGTCCCATGGAAATCCTGATGTCATTGTTGTCCTTCATGGCTTGTTCCTGATCTTGGCCAATTCAGAAAGGCCAGAAAACACTGAGGAGAAACTGGAAAATACAAAGGAAAAGAAATATTTCTTTCTCAGGATTTAGAAGCTGAAACAGTTGGTTCCTAACCCCCCAAATTTTTGCTAAAACACCTAAATTTTGTTTCAAGCAGCTCAATTTTTGAGCCAACGAGACAAAATTTATTGCAACATTTGTTTTGAGTTAAAAAAAAAAATAAAAGAGAGGCTTGGAGTGGGATTAGGCAATGAAAACTCTGGAGCAGCTCTTATCATGAGGACATCCTTCAGCATTTCCTTCCAAGGAACTTCCTGCCTTGATAACCACGGCTTCTCCTTCACAATAATCTGATTTTCCTGCCTGGGTTGGGAGCAACAGTGCAGGGAATGCCAGAGGCAAGGGGAAAACAAGAATTTATTAGAGGTTGGGGTGCTTTTTCCTTATTTTTCCTTGATTTTTGTTAGTTATTAGAGATGGTTTGATTGGGTTACTACTTGGAAAGCTGCCAGGGGTTGGGATTTTTTAAGGGAGTGTAAAATTCTGCATGTCTAGTTTGAATTCCTTGTTTAATTCCTTTATTTTACACATGTAAGAGGCTTTTATCTGGCATTTCACCTATGTGTGCTCTGGAAAAGGACTCAATTTACATCAGGTTTTGGTCAGTAGGTTTGTGGGGTTTTTTTTTGACAGCAGGCTCTTTCTAAAATTAATTAAAATTGATAAAATCCTAAAAGTACCAGTTCAGGTGAGTCGCAATCCCGGGAGCTGGAAAAACTCTTAGGAATGGTTTATTAGGAATGGAATATTGCTGATAAAACTGTTGCTTGGTTTTATTTTGATATCCATTTTAATTGGACACTTCATCAACCATGTCCCACAACAAAAAGGATGGGGATGATTCATTTATTCATTTATTAATTTAACAAAGAAGGGGGGAAAATCCTGCTCAGGTTTTGAGGTTTTTCAATGTGGATTTGGGCCTGTGACCTCCAAAATTCTCCTTCACCCACCTCTGTTTGTTTTCCTGGAGCAGCCACCAAGGCCTCGTGTCCACAGCAATATTGCACAAGAGAGCAGGAATGATTGGCTGCAGAATTCCTGCTGCTCGCACACCGTGCCCTTCCCAAAGAGCTGAAAATCCCTGGGATGCCTTTGGGAAGGGCTGCACAGCAAGCTCTGCTCTCCTGGATTTTTCCTGGATTTTTCCTGGAACTTTTCTGGATTTTTTTTTCCCCCTTGGATTTTTTTTTTTACATTGGATTTTTTCCCCCAGGAATTTTTTTCCCCCCTGGAATTTTTTTCCTCCTGGATTTTTAACCCCCCTTGGATATTTTTTTCTGGATTTTTTTTTTCCCCTGGATTTTTTTCCCCCCCATTGGATTTTTTCCACCAGGAGTTTTTTCCCCCCTGGAATTTTTTTCCTCCTGGATTTTTAACCCCCCTTGGATATTTTTTTCTGGATTTTTTTTTTCCCTGGATTTTTTCCCCCCCCTGGATTTTTTTCCCCCCTGGATTTTTTCCTGGATTTTTGCTGTATTTTCCTACAATTTCCTGGAATCTAAGCCTTGATTTTCTCACCTGCACCACGAGCTTCCCCAGACCTGTTGCTGCCTTTATTCCAGTTTTTATTTTGGGGCTAGAAGCCCTTTCTGTGTCTCCCAGGGCCCTTTTTGGGGCTGTCCCCTGGCTGTGACACTGGCCCAGCTGTCACCCTGCCAGCTCAGCCGTGCTGGGGATGGTTTTGCTCTGTGCCTGGGACATCCTTTCCTTTCCTCTGGGCTTTTCTTCCTGCCTGGGGGCCTGACAAGGATTTTTTTATTCAGCCCATCTGCAGAAGTCATCAAGCTGCAGATGCTTTAGCAGAGGCTGCTGCAACAAATGGAGGTGAAAGATTATTGGAGATTATTTGGTGTTGAGTCAAAGCACGGGAAATCTGCCTGAAGACCTCGAAGGAAGGGGTTAGGACTGGCCTAACCCCCTAATCCTGCCTTTACTCCCTTCCCAGGGCATACGGAGAGTGAATATTTGGATTTTTTGTGCCACTTCCTCACTTTACCAGGAAAAGCCAAACCTCCAGGCCCTGTAATCCCACAGAGGGGAAGAGACAAATCCCAAATCCTGGTTTTTCTGGATAAACTCCTGCAAAGGCCAGGCCTCCAGCAGAGCTGCAGCAGCAGGGGAGGCTCAGGTTTTTTGGGAGCTCTGTGCCAAACCCTGGCAGCTCCTGCTGAGCTCCCAGGGTCACCCGTAGGCGTCGGAGAAGATCTCAAGACAATAATAGTGCTCTATTTTAGCTCCCTCATTACAAAGCAGAGCTGCCCTCTGCCTCTAGCAACTATTTTTTCCTCCTGCTCACATGGTGCAGGAAGGGAAAGGCTCTCAGCTTCATTCCCTTTTCACTTTTCCTTTCTCCACGGGCTCTTAGGAGGGAAAAGCACCTTCACAAAAGGATGGTTTGCAGCGGGGTGTTTGTAATGATTGGTGTGCTCGTCCTGGAGGAGCAGTTGGATTTAGGAGGGGGTTTTGTGCTGCTGGAGAGCTGTGAGAGGAGAAGAGTGAGGCCTTTTGAGGAAATGTAAAAAGTTGAAATGCTGTTTACAAACTGAGGGAACGTTTCACCCTCAGTCATGGGGGGCAGGGGGTTCTTGAGCCACTTCTCATCCCTGTTGGTGCCAAGGGGAGGCTCAGGGGAGGCAGCAGCTGCCTCCTGCCCTGGCTGCTGGAGGAGGAAAAACCTTTTCCTCACGTTTGGTGGTGCTCAGCTCACCCGTGCTGGTTTTCATTTTACATCTTGTGTGATGGGGTTTTTTTTAATATTCTGCTTTTTCCTGGAGAAACAAGAGGGGTTTTTTTTTGTATTTTTCTAGTTTGGTACTAAAGTTAAATGAGACACAACATTGTCTCCTCATACACATTGGACTTTCCCAGGTGACAGCTCTCTGCTGGACTCTGAAGGGGCAAAATCCACCTGTGATCCCATTGCTTTGACCAAGGTTGTTTTCTGGCCATCCCTGTGGATAGAACCTCCAGAAAAACTCCACCTTCCCCATTTTTTTGAAGTTTCCATGAGGTTCCACTGCAGGATCTCCATCATTCCCTGGAGATAAATGCAGTGAATATTTAATAAAGAGGAATATTAATTCTGTTTTATGCAGTAAAACCCATCCATGAACAATTCCAGAATACTCTCTGCTCCTGTCCAGTGACAGCCAGGGGATCAGCGAGGCCTCTCCACCCTTTTAATGTTTCTTAGACAAGACTTTTCCAAGCTGGGGATGTGCCATGTGTCCTCTGAGTGATGGACAGAATCGTGACACGCCTGGAGCTGCAAATGCCAGAAACATCAGGAGGAACTTGATCAGAATTGCTCTCCAGTACAGTCTGTAACTCTGCCCCTGGCTGAGGATCCTTCCAGCTGGAAAATGCAGGATTTGAGCAGCGTGAACTCTTTAACTTTGGTAAACGCTCCTCAGAGCGGCTTAGCTCATCTCTGGGAAAGGTGTTGGGTTTCTTTTTTCTGTTTGTTTTTCAATATCTAGTATTTTCCATCATTTTGGCCACTCTTTGTGTGCTGTTTTACGGAACTTTGTGCTGCTCTGTGCTTCTCCAGCTGGATTCCAGACCAGCTGTGACCTGGGCAGCAGTGCTTGGCTTGGGTCAGCTTGGAATTAACAGCAAGGTGCAACTTCCTCAAGGGAAGCAGCCCCATGAAATAACACCAGTTCAGTTCTGGGATGAGAGCTGCGTGGATTTTTAGCAGGAGGGGTGGGGAAAAACAAAAACAAAAAAAAAAGAAATCCTTTGCCACTGTGAAATCCTGTTGCTAATCTGATTTCCACGTTGCATCAGTTTGGTGCAGTGCTCCCAGAGTGCTGGAGATAAACGCAGCGTGGGAATAAATCACTCAGCCTCGTTTGCCTGCTCTCTCTTAGCACATCTCAGTGCTCCTGACAGCTCTGCTGGGTGGCAGAACCAAGTCCTCGTGCTCTGCACCACGTGTGGCTGCATCATCCCCCTGGAGAACGAGGCACGGCCTTGGCGTTCCCAGCCTGGGATGCTGGGGGTAAATGGCAGCACCAGGCGGTCCTGGAAGGGTTTAAAAGTGTTTTTCTGGTCCCTAAATCCTGTATGGATCAACTGGCACAGCACAGAGCAGTGTGGGAAGAGTCTGGAAGCGCAGCCTCCAGTTTCTTCGAGTGCCGAGCAATTAATTTGGGCAAGCAGGGAGTTGTACGTGTGCAGTAATTAACAGGGAAAGCACCTCGGGCCAGCCTAACGAGGGGGTGTGGGTGTCCTTCACTTTGAGATTGTTCCATGTAATTGCAGCAATTTACCTGCCTGGATCAATGTCACATCAGCCCGTGTGCCATGAGGCAGGGATTCTGCAGAAGGGCTGAAATGCCACGGGCTGTGCCCAAAAAGGTGCCATGGCCTGGGGGCACCTCGTTTCCCCCAGAGCCCTGTGTGAACTGTCAGCTCTAATCCTGTCCCAGGGCTCCCTGAGTGCTCAGCCTCTCCCCTGGACACAGTTCCCTTCCTTATATAGGGCTGGCTAAGTGCTGGGCACTAATGAGATTGGAATAAAAGGCTTTGGGAGCAAGGATGAGCTGGCAGGGCAGGCTGAGGCTGGGTACACAGGGACATCACCCAACACCAGCCTGGCTCCTGCTCCCCGAGGCTGGGCTTGGTGCTTTTGGTTTGGAGCTTGGGATTAGTGTTTGAATATCAAACTCACCCAGATGGAACCCCTGGACCCCCTTTCCTAGGGGGAAACATGTAGTGCTTATGTATATCCAGTTTATTCACTATCCCAGAGCATTTTTCCTCTGTTTTTATTTCACAGGAAGAAGTTTAAGCTGTGTTAATTGAACAGTTCTGGACTAAGAGAATCTATAGGACTGGCTGAATTAATATTTTGTCTGGTTTAATTCACACTGTATCTTATCCAGAATGATGAGTGTTGTGCTGAAAAATATTTGTGGAAATACTGTTTGGTGTGGTCAGAAATGGTCGAGGTAAAATGTTATCTGCCTGGTCTGTCCTTGATGAATTTATGCATCATCAGCTTCAGAGCAGGAATCAGCTGGCAGATATCAGTCCTAGAAAGCCCCAACCTAAATCATTGACGTAGGTAAGACATGACAGGAATTAAGAACTGAGCACAGGCAGTGTTTGCAATAATTGTAATTTAGTTTTGTGTTTACTCTCATTAGAAAAACCAGGGGTGATACCTGGAAAACAAAGATTTGAAAGGACATTGGGGTGATTGAGAGGCTGGAATGGAAACTGAGGGGGAAATTGTGTTGTTTTGGCTCTGGCATCTTCCTGGAGCTTTGCAGTTCCTGGTTGTGCTGTGCTCCCTCTGAGGTGGGAGCAGGAGGGGAAGGAGGAGGTGAGGGGGTGGTTTCATCCCTACCTGGGTGTACCTGAGCTCTTTCTCACAGAGCAGCACAAGCCAGAGTGGGTGAACATGGAACAACTTGGAAACATTTTTTTTGGGGGTAGTGACTCACTGCAACTTACCCAAAGTGACCTGATTTAGTTAAATGAGGCTAAATATAACCCATGTGAAAAGTACTGACATGTGGGAGGAGACGCCAGAGTTGGCACTCAGCCCCTCAGTTCTGCAGGGAACATCTTTCACGACTGGTGACTAATAATTTTTTACTCTTGCTGGCTTTGGAAATAACAATCCCTGCTCCATTTCCCCCCACCTTGTAGGGAGAGAGAAGGGAAATGCTCCGGGCTTAACCTGCCTTTGTGAATTGCAGCTCTCTGCTATGGACAGTGCCATCACCCTGTGGCAGTTCCTCCTCCAGCTGCTCCAAGAGCCCCAGAACAAGAACATCATCTGCTGGACCTCCAACGACGGGGAATTCAAGCTGCTGCAGGCAGAGGAGGTGGCCAGGCTCTGGGGGATCCGCAAGAACAAGCCCAGCATGAACTATGATAAACTCAGCCGGGCGCTGCGCTACTACTACGTGAAGGTAGGGTGGAAATCCTGCTCCAAGCCTTATCCCTCTTAGCTAAGGAGCTTTGTTTCCTCCTCCTCCAGGGGAGGGGTGGCACTGCTGTGCCTCTGCCAGGTTGAAGGAAGTTGGGCTGCTTTGTTTAAAGGTGTTGGGTTGGTTTTTCATTTCGTTTATCGCTGCGCTGTTTCCTCCTCGCCGGTTGTTTTGGGAGGTTCTGGTGGCTTGGTGCAAAGTGGTGGCTTGGTGTTTTTGCTAATACAAATTTGCCTTTGGATCCTTATCCCCCTTCCAAAAATACACACCCTTGCAAGGGTTAAAATCCAGGTAAAGCACAGAGAGAGAGGATGATGATGGAGAGCGTGAATATTGCGCCACTTCCAGATCTTTTTTCTCTTTACGTTTATTTCTTTCAAAATAAACATTTTTCATCACTAAGTTTTTTTATTTTCTCTGTGCATTCAGAATTTCACCTTGACTTTGACCATTGTTTTCAGCTCAGCAGAGTAAGAAGCTTTTGTTTATCCAACATCTTCGAGTCTCACCTTTGTTTCCCTTTATCCCACGGCTGCTCGTGTGTGAGTGGAGCAGATAAAAATAACCCCCAGTTTCTGAGGAGCCTCAGCCTGGAGCAGGTGGGAGGTGCTGCTGTTCATTACTGGGTGCCACAAATCTGCCTCGGTGCTGAGAGATCTCAGCAACAATCAGGGGATGATAAATAAGGATAATTCCAAGTCCAAAGTGTGTGTGGCATTTCGCTGAGGAGCAAAACAAGTTTGACAGATGCTGTTCTGTGGTATTGAAATAACTGATTAGCCTGCATTCTGCTGACGAGTTCAGCTGCTTATTTTCCTTTATTATCATCTTATTAAGAATAAAGGTGGTTTGATTTGAAGTGCAAGCTCTCAATTCTGCAGTCCTGGAGAAACCCTTCAGCAAGTTCTTCTGTCAGATTACCCATAGTGTTCCCAGCTGAGTGATCCTTGCTGGGGGTAATGGGCATTTTTTGATGTTAAACAGGATTTCTTGGCAGTTTTTAGTATGTTTAATGTCAGGTTAAGCTCACCTGTTGCAGTGTTTTGTCTGCCAGCTCCGAGAGCAGAACTGGAACACGCAGGGTGTTTTTAAAACAGGAAAGAAGAAACTTTTTTTTTTTTTTTTTTGCTGAAAGATTACAGACTTTAATTCCTCTGCCTATTTTAGGCAGTGTTTGTAGGAAGAAAATTAATCTGAAGAAAGGTCTAAATATACTTTGTCTTCTTCCCCCCAGAATATCATTAAGAAGGTGAACGGGAAGAAGTTCGTGTACAAATTCGTGTCGTACCCAGAGATCCTGAACATGGATCCCCTCGTGGTGGGCCGGATCGAGGGGGACCCCGAAATGCCCGGCTTTGGGGAGGTCACCAGCACCCCCAAGGACGTGGAAAACTGTGGCAAGGAGAAATCCCAGTCCTGTGCTAAGTCCTCCAGCCGTAATGACTACATCCACTCAGGCCTGTACTCCTCCTTCACCCTCAACTCCCTCAACTCCTCCAGCGTGAAGCTCTTCAGGTCCATCAAGATTGAGAACCCTGCCGAGAAGCTGACGGAGAAGAAACCTCAGGACCCCACCCCTTCTGTCATCAAGTTTGTCACCATGCCCTCCAAAAAGCCTCCCTCTGCCCCTCTGGTCTCCACCACTTCAGCAGTGGCTGTCACCTCCACGGCTCCTGCCACCCCCGCCGTGTCCTCCTCGCTTCCCCTGGGCTCTGAGGAGACTCTGCAGACCCTGGAGACGCTGGTCCTGCCCAAGCTGAGCGTCCCTGAAGCTCCTCCAGCACCTTTGCCAAACCTGAGCACCAGCTTCACCCCGACCCCCCCCATCTCCTCAGTTTCTCCCACCCTGCAGGTGCCCTCCACGCCCCCCTCGCCGCCCCTGAGCTCCAACCCCGACCTGGACATTGACACGGACATCGAATCTGTGGCTTCCCAGCAGCTGGAGCAGGCCCAGAGCCTCCAGCACCAATCCCCAGAGCCCAAAGAGCAGCAGGATTCAGCTGGGCTGGAGAAGGAATTTGCAAATCACCTCTCCAGATCGAAAAAACCCAAAGGGCTGGAGCTGGCTCCCACTCTGGTCATCACAGGCAGTGATCCCAGTCCTCTGGGCATCCTGAGTCCTTCTCTGCCAACTGCTTCTCTTACTCCAGCACTTTTCTCTCAGGTGACCAAATCCCCTTTAAATTCCCTTCCTGGTTTCTTCTTTTTTTTTTTTTTGTTTAACAATAGTGGTGATGTTATGCTTGAAAACAGCAAGTGGGAAGTGAATAGTTCATTGTATGCAGAGATTTGAAACTCAGGATGTCACTCCCTGGTTGTTTTGTTTTGTTTTGTTTTTTTTTTTTAATCAAGCACAAATTTGGTGTTAATTCACCCCAAAGTGTGCCCAGGTGCTGGGCGTGCACATAGGGCTGGCATGTGGAGGCAAAACCCAAACCAGCTCCAGCAGGATCTTTGTAAACATTGCCAGGGGAATACTGAACTATTCCTAAATCCTTCATCTGGGCCTGAAAATCCTTCAAAACCAGACCCACAGAGGTGTTTGCTGAGCTTTTTTACTCAGTTAGTAGCGTTTAGCTAAAGCCAAAATCTTGTGAGCAAGCAGCAATAAGAGCAGCTGCTTAATTTGGTTGTTATCTTTGTGTGGGAAAGGAAAGCTTTCATGTCTCATGGAAAACTTGGAAGGGAACTGAATCCAGCAGGGCTGTTAAATCATTCTGTATCTGTGTGATCTCTCCCCTGCAATAAATTGGAATTAGAATGAAACCATGGGGAAGCTGCTGGTTGAAAACTGAAGTGGCTGAAGACAGGGGAGAAGTAAAAAAACAAAATCCAAGTGGAATTGTTCTTTTGGCACCCTGGGAAGTGCTTGGCTGGTGAACCTGGAATATTCAGGAGCTGGATGGAAACTCCTTTTGTCTTTGCTGGCATTGTCAGTGGCACCAGGAGCGGGCTTGTGCCCATTGGATTTTTCCTTTTGAAATCCAGAATCCCGCTTTTCCAGAGGGCTGGATTGGAGGAGGAGCTGCTCTGCTGTGGCTTCCAGCAGGATTTGGGAATAAAAAAAGGGTTGGATTGCTCAGGCAGGGGAGGGAGGGAGAGAGAGCTGGATGGGGCTGGCAGGGAGCAGGAGGAAGGAGGAGAGGGGAGTTCTGGCAACTGAGGGGGTGTTGTGGCTGGAATTCTGTGGGAAAAGCTGGAATTTCCCTGCTGGGATTCCAGGAAAAAGGCTGGAATTCCATGGGGAATGCTGAAATTCTGTGGGAAAGGCTGGAATTTCCTTCCTGGAATTCCATGGAAAAGGCTGGGGATTCCGTGGGGAAAGGCTGGAATTCCAGGGGAAGGGCTGAAATTCCATGGGGAAGGGCTGGATTTCTGTGGGAAAAGCTGGAATTTCCCTGCTGGAATTCCATGGGAAAGGCTGGATTTCTGTGGGAAAGGCTGGAATTCCATGGGAAAAGCTGGCATTTCCCTGCTGGAATTCCACAGTAAAGGCTGGAAAAGCTGGAATTCCATAGGGAAAGGCTGGAATTCTGTGGGAAGGCTGGAATTCCAAGGGGGAAAGGCTGGAATTCCATGGGAAAGGCTGAAATTCCAGGGTAAAGGCTGAAATTGCAGGGTAAAGGCTGGAATTTCTGTGCTGGAATTCCCCAGTAAAGGCTGGAAAAGCTGGAATTCCATGGGGAAAGGCTGGCATTCCGCATGAAAAGCTGGAATTCCATGGGGAAAGTGTCTGACAGCTGCTTCTCGTGCCTTTTCAGACTCCCATCCTGCTGACCCCCAGCCCTCTGCTCTCCAGCATCCACTTCTGGAGCACGCTGAGCCCCGTGGCTCCTCTCAGCCCTGCCCGCCTGCAAGGTGCTAACACCCTCTTCCAGGTGAGTCCCCATTCTCCAGGGATTCCCAGTCCCTTCCCCAGCACACCTGCAGGAATCACTTATTCCCAATATTTGCAGCAGAAATAAAACAGGAATTGTTGGTTCCTACCCGCTGTTGTAGCTTCTGAAGGCATTAGTTTTATTTTTTTTACCTGGTTTTATTTCAGGATATTGTAAATGTTGGTGTTTTAGGAATGGTTGGGATTAACTGCAGCACAGGCTGCTTTGGAGATAGATGACTGTTCATTTTTAGGTCTCTTCTTCCTGTAAAAATTTCCTCCCTGTAACTTTTTTTGGTTGGGATTTTCCTGAATTTTAGAAATTTTCCACTCTATTGATTGCTCCAATAATTTCTGATGAAAAATAGTAATTAATCTTAAAACTAATAAGGAAATACAGTGTGTGTTTGATCTCTGTGGTGATGTGTGGAAAAGTTTTTGGTGATTTTTATGGAAGAAATCCATAAAATTCTGCCCTGTGAGGGTGGAGAGGCCCTGGAACAGTTGCCCAGAGAAGCTGTGGCTGCTCCTGGATCCCTGGAAGTGTCCAAGGCCAGGGTATTTTTTACTATATAGGAAAAAATCCACTATATTTGAGAAAAAACCCCTCCTTTAGCTGTAATTCTCATGTTTTTTCCTCACACTTCCACTCTGGCACTGGAATTACCACGTTTGCTGCCTGAATTTGCTGAGGCAAAGGGTGGAATTTAATCAATTTAATTATTTTTTATTTAATTTCTTTGAAATTAAAGAATTTAATGAAATCTTCTGGGTTGGGATCTGTCATCTCCATGGAGATGAAGGAAGTTCCTCATCTGTACCATGAGCACAGGGAATAAACAAGGAGGGCTGAAATGACACTGGATGTTTCAGCCTGGAAACAGCTGATAATTAACTGAGGGGCAATTTAGACCCAGTTTTCCTCAGAACCTGGATTAAAGTCACATTTTAATGAGGGTATGGGGCAGTGCTCAGCTCAGGGGTCACTGTGACACTGCTTGGCATTAAAAAATAAATTAAAAGTGAGAAGCCAAGAGCATCCTTGAAATCTGGGGTGGTTTTGCTTTTTTGTGTTGTTGCATTTCAGTTTTTTTTCCCCTTCTTTGTGCACAGATATGGGAGGAACATTGAATTAAAGTGGTTTTTTTTTTTGCTGATTCTTGTTTTATCTCTTAGTTTCCATCCGTGCTGAACAGTCATGGCCCATTTACACTCTCTGGACTGGATGGACCCTCCACCCCTGGGCCCTTTTCCCCGGATCTGCAGAAGACATAGCACATGGAATTCCTGCAGAAGGACACAGTGGGCAAGGCAAAGATGGGACACTTCCCTTCAACCACCTTTTTTTAAAACAAGCAGTTTGTAATTCCACAGAGATTCTCAACAGTTGGAGTTGTTGCCATTCCCGAATCAAAAAAAAAAAAAAAAAAAGGCCTTTTTTTGTGCAAAAATTTCCCCCTTTTTTGGAAGAACCCAGGTTGGGAATGTATATGCAAACGCCTTAATAGGAGCTGCAGCTCCAGTCTCTTCTCCTCCTCTGTTTGGAAGGTTTTTTCCCCGTGTCCAAAAGGAATTTTGGGTGGTGTTACAGCAACTGAGTCTGCACTGACTGCAGCAAACAGCACCAGAGGAGGCTTTTCTCTTTGACTCTTGGAAAAAACAGACAAACAAAACTCTGTTCTTCTGCTTCCTGTGCTCAGCAAGGAGAACCCTGAATCCTGATGGAAGCTGGCATTCCAGGAAAAGCTTGGGAATGGGGTGTGTGCTGCCAGCTGTGCCCTGGGGCACCACAACTTGTGCAGCAACAAAAGCACCGGGGCTTTTCTGCTGCCCTTGTCTCTATTTTTTTTTTTCTTTTTGTTTTGTTTTTTGCAGGGAGAAATTTTTTTTTTCAAGGATTTATTCTAAATTTATGTCCAGGACACTTCTGTGGAGCCCCTGGGAGAAGAGGTGGGGCTGGATTTGGGATGCTTCCCTTCCCAGGAATGGTTGGGATGCGCTCCTTTCACTTCTCACAGAGTTTGAATGCTGGAGTCCAAACATTTCTTGTGCCACAGCCTGGGAGCTCCCTGCTGGATCAGCAGGATGGGAGGATTTTCCCTGCAGTTTTGGGGGATTTCCCCTGGGTTTTTGGGGGGATTTTCCCTGGGTTTTTATCAGGGAAGTTGCTGCCTGACCTGCAATTCCAGAGCCCAGCAGTGTGAGTGAGAACAGCAACATCCCAGCAGTAGTGTTGCTCTTCTTTCCCCACAGTTCTGGAAAAGCCTCCTGCTTTTCCCCACATGGAAAAGCTCCTCTTTTGCCAGCTCTTATCCCAAGTTCTGCAGTGGAGCTGTTAATTTTGGGGTTTTTTTTGGAGGGAGTACTGACCCCAAACCAGGTTGAGGGATTCCATGGGGTTTAAGCTCGTGGTAAATCTGCTTTCACCTCCTTGGTGTCCTGGATTAATGATGCAGGATTGTTTCCCAGAGCCATTGGAGGTGAGATGGAATTTCTAGGTGGATTTTTACACCTCAGGAGGCCTTTTAAGAAAACTGAGGGGTGAAAAAATGAGAGCTGCTCCTCTCTCAGCCCCTCAGCCTGGGAGTGTTGGGCTGTGGGTCTGTGTCCTTCCAATGTGGGGCATCTGATGTCAGGCAGCAACTTCTGGCTTTGAGTTGGGCATGTCAGAGGATCTTCCCCATCAAATATTCCCAGAAAACAGATGGAGACATCTCTTTCCTTCACCATCCTCCAAGCTGCCACGAGCAGAGGAAGATTTTCTCCTCTCCAGCACGAGGAGCTGACAGAGTTTGCTGTAAATACTGCACCTATTCCATGGATAAGTGGTGAACTCAAACTTTTCCAGAGGTTTGTTTTTTTTTTTTTTCCTTCTGCCACTTTCGCAGGCTTGGGATTCCCTTTAAAGCCACAACACCCAGGACTTTTCTTTTCCTGCAGTGATGTTCCCTTTCTATATCCTGACATTGAGATACAGAAAAACCACTTTTGTGTGTTCCTGATGTGACACCTGGGACAGGTGGGTGGAACAGAGTCGCTTTTTTTGGGCATTGTTCACCTGCCCAGGCGAAAAGTGGGAGAAAAAAATACTCCTTTTTCAGGTGGAGAAGCAGGGAGTGAGCTCATGGAGTGACCTGTCTTCCTGTTGGCTCCTGTCAGAGGCAAAAAATGCTTCACATTTAGACATCAGCAGATGCAGGAGGAAATTCCTGCACCAGCAGCTCTTAAAATGTGCAATATTGACCTTTTTTTAATTTTATTTTTATTTTTGAAATGCAGAAGCGAAGCTGCAGGTGATCATGAAGAGCAGGCATCTGGAATTTTTTTTTTTGGTTTGCATGTTTGGAGCCTGCTCTGGGAAATTTGTAGAGTTTGTATAAATAGCAGCACTTTGGTTGGTTCAGGTTGGCCAATTTTATGCCTATCAAATACTTGGACTTTTGACATTTGCAGGCTGGGATTCGAATTGAAAATTCATGAATGAGCACTAAAAACTTGCAATTTAATTGCTTCCCTTCCCCCTTGTTTCCCTGTGGAGAAAAGCCAAGTTTAGCTGTTGAAAATTTGTGCACTTAATTCTTTGTGAGCTTTTATGGCTTTGGGCAGAGGGTCAAGCCCAAAAAATGTTATTTGTGGGCTCCTGCTCCTCTCCAAGAAGCTTCCCAAAATTGCTGTGCCACAGAGATCCAGGTTTTCCTGTGGAAATGCAGCCTGGATGGGAAGGTTTCCACCAGGTAAAACACAAAAAAATAAAAATGAGGCAGGAAAAAAACCAATGTGGACAGGATGAGAAGCTCAGGAAGCAGCTGGGAAAGCTGATGGGAAAGGGAGAGGAGGTGGGAGAGGAGCAGCTTTTGCTGCCTTTTCTCCACTGCAATTTTCAGGTCACTGAAGGGAATATTTCCTTGTTCATGTGCTGCCTCTTCAGGCCCATGGACTGACAGGGAGCTGCCAGCTTTTCCTGGGTCACATTCCTGACAGAGCCTCCCTGGGGGCTCAGCTCTGTCAGCTGCTGGTTCTTTAGGTCACTTCAGGAGCAGTTTTGTGCAGCTCCTCACAACTTGTTTTTAATTTAGCCTAAGGCAGGTGGGGTTAGAGTAGGTTCTGGTTTAGTTCTGTACCGTGGTGATTTAAAAAAAAAAAACAAAAAAAAAAAAAAAAAAAAATTTTAAAAAAAAAACAAAAAAAAAACAAAAAAAATTTTAAAATGCAGCATTACAGAAGCTTTTTTTTTTCTTAGGTTCCTGTTGCTGGAGTAGCTTTGGTTTTGTGGAATGCTTGGTAATTTTTGCATCAGTTTGTTCCTGGCTGGCTTGGGTTTTGTGGAAGATCAAAGCATTTTGGTAGAACAAAAGAGTTTGGTAGAAGACAGACAAGAACCCAGCATCCTCCCCAGCCTCTGGAGGTGGGAATAAACCCCTACTGTTGGTCACACCTTCATGAAACCCAGAAATTCAAATTCCCTAGGATTTAGGGAATCCTGGAAGCAGAACTCGTGTCTTGCTTCTGGAAATCTTTTTATTTTTTTGGTTTATTTTTCCATGGGGAGCTGCTGCTGCTGCCTGGCTCTCTTTGGGATCCTGGATTTTCAGAGTTCCTGGCAGGAGCAGCTCATGGAAGCAGAAAAATGGCCCATGGTTATAGAGACCTTGGTGCTCTGTCTTTCCTGGTAAAAAGAGGGTGATGGAGGAATTTTGGGGTTTTTGTAGCAGCAGCTTTAGGTTTAGAGCTTTGTTTCAGACCTGTCCTCAGCAGGGGATGCAATTCCTGTGCCCAGATTTTGGCACATTCAAGCTCTGTTTTGCAATAGGAAGGGATAAATAGGAAGGGATAGAGTCCCTGGAGTTGGACAATTCCTTGTTTTCACTTGGAGCATCCCCAGGCTTCACACCCATGGAATCTTTGGGGTGATGGAGTGGTGTGTGAGAACAGAAGGGCTTTGGTTGGGATCATTTCCCCCTCTGATGCATTTTCAGAGCTCAGCTATCTCACAAATGGAACATTTTGGGTTTTTGATGCTGATTCTGAGGGCAGTGAAGCTGCTGAGGTGCAGATCTCCCTTCTCCAGCTTCCCCCAGCCCAGGGAGCTGCATCCCTGGGGATTCCTGGGGGTTCCAGCTGGGCTGGGTGGGAGTGAAGGGCTCTGCTCCCCTCCTGGAGCTTTTCCTCCCGCTGAGATCAGCTCTGCCCCTCTCTTGTGGGTTCATTCCTTTATTTACCTTGTTTTGCTCCTGTTTTCTGGCAGTTTTTGATGTGCTCTGCAGTTGAACCTCTCCCATTTTTAAGGCAGATTTGTTTCCAGTCCATCTCAGTGTCAGCTCTGGAAATCAACCTCAGCAGTGGGTCAGGGAACGTTGTTAAAATCCACAGGAACTTAGAAACTTTTGAGTTGTGGGTGACTGCTTTGGTTTGTTTCCTTCCTCAGGTCTGTGAGGAATAGAATCTGGATCTGGAAGAGTAGAAATGGGGGGAAAAAAAAGAAAATAAGAGACCTTTTGGCCTCTGAGCTGGTGGGATGGAGTGGTTTTGTCTTCAAAATCAGAGAGTGGGGTGTTGCAAGCAGCCCCTGAGAGGAGCCCAAAATTCTTGACTATTCACTCAGGAGCTCTCCAGGGTGTTTGATGAGGGTGGTGCTGCCTAAACAGAGGTTTATGGGTTGATTTGGAGTTAATTAAGCAGCAATTAGCAGTGCCTGTTGAGTGTGAGCAGATCAAGGGGAGTGGGACAGGTTGGAGCTGCTGGAATCAGAGCTGGCAGAGGAAGATTTTGGGATCAAATGCAGTTGATCCCAAAAGTTTTATGTCCCTTTGCCTTGGGGAATGCTTATTCCCCTCTGGTTTTAGAGCTGAGAAGTTGATTTGGAATAATAAAGCTGGAAAAAAATAAAAAAGGGAGAAGAATCTAGGGAGACACAGAAGTTGTGTGTGAGATCTGGAATTCATCTGGGGGTGAATCCTTCTCCAGCAGGAATTCTGGGAGGCCAGAATCCTGGGAATCAGCACACATCCAGCAGCAGCTGCTCCAGCTTCCCTGGGCTGGGCAGGTTTTTTGTGTCTTGGGGGGATTTAAATCAATTTCAATCAATTTTTAGTTCCCCCATCCAGCTGTGTGTGTTGTCCTGTGCATTCCTGGAGTGCACATCTGGTTTGGGAAGGTGGTTTTGGCAGCTGCTTCAACTTCCCTGGGCTGGGCAGGTTTTTTTGTGTCTTGGAGGGATTTAAATCAATTTAATTCAATTTTTAGACACTCCAGCACTCCCATTCCCATCCAGCTTTGTGCCAGTGTTGTCCTGTTCATTCCTGAGGTATTTTTGGGGCACAGAATTCACTGGGAGTGACTGGGGAATGGAGAGGTGGCTGTGGACAGAGAGAAATCCTTGGGAATGGAACCAAATCTTCCTCCAGAGCCTGATTTTAGTCAGGAGGGCAAAACAGAGGAGCCACAAGGGCAGTGCTGCCCATTCCTGTCGGGATTCCCTGAAGAGCTTGGGGCAGAAAGGTGAAATTTTGGTTTTGGTGTCAGTAAACCCTGGACTGAGGGATTTTATTCCTGCCTTTGTGCCAGGAACAAGCAGGAATCAGGAGAATGTGTTCCCTGCAGGTTGTTTTTCTGTCTGACCACAGGTGGGCAAGGCCCTGTTTCTCCCTGGATATTCCAACATTTCCCTGTTGGAACAACAAAATATCTGCTTCCTATAAATTATTTTGGAACAAAACCACTCTAAAAACTGGCAAAAAATGAATTTTGTTTCCACCTCCCAAGGAAAGCAGCAGATTTTGCTTGTGGAGCTCTTCCAGGCCCTGATGAGAAGCACACTCAGAGCTGAAAAATTGTATTTTTTTTTTTTTAGATTCCTCAGTGTTTAAGTCTGCCTGGAGCACACGTGGGTCATGCCTGGCAGGATGTGTTCCCAAAAATCCATATAAATATCCCCATCCTCCCTCTGAGCAGATTCTGCACTCTGCAGTGGCCACTTTGAAATACTTTGCACTCCCTTGGGAGGTTTTTTTGGGGTTTTTTCTTCTCTTTTAGCACTCAAATCAATCCTGCCCCAGCGTGCACTCCTGAGTTGCCAAAGGTTTATTTTTGACATTGTTGGTTGCCACATCTCCTGTAAAAAAATGTCTTAAATGTGTTTTTGAGTAGTTTTGTGTGCATGGAACAAAAGTTTGGGCTTGATTTCAAAGATTTCTCTGCTGAGCTTGTGTTGGAGGAGGTTTTCATCTCAAAGCAGGGGTGGAACAGGAGAATCCTGAGCCTTTGGAAATCAGGGATCTGAGTGGAGACAGTGAGGAGAGGCTGCAGCTGATCCCAGCCCCATTTCAGCAGTGCTGTACCAATAACTGGAAGCTGTTGTTGTTTATTTTGATTTTTTCCCTTTCCTTTAGGGTGATTTTTCTGTGTTTTTTGGAACACAGGAAGGCTCTGAGGGTGGCCTGTGCATGGATCCTGGAGTGTGCTGTGTGCTGGGGTGGGGGGCTCCAATTTTCCAATCCCTGGCTTTGCTCTCAGCTCCCTGGGATGAGTTTTGGGGCTGTATTTTTATTTTTCCCTAGCATGTCCTAACCCCTCCAAGCTTTGAAACTGCTTCCTAGAATTGTGTTGACTTTTTATTTTTTTTTGTTGTTATTGTGCTGTTGTTCAGTTGCACAGTTTTTTTCTGTATAAAATATACTTTTGAAACGTTTCATTCTCTGTGAACAGGGTTGAGATTTATTCTTTGTAGCTTTGAAAAAGATCCTGAAATTCCCTTTTCCAACCTGTTTTGTAGCCTGTTGCAGTGTTACCAGATGGCCTTATGTACGTCACAGTGCTTTGTGATGGGTACAGTAGCACATTTAATGCTTCTTCCCCTCTGTTTTTAGAGCTGAGAAGTTGATTTGGAATAATAAAGCTGGGAAAAAGAAAAAAAAAGGGAAAAATTCCAGGGAAACACAGTGGTCATGTCCCCTACAGGAGATCAGGGCAGCTGGAATTCATCATCCTTCTCCAGCAGGAATTCTGGGAGGCCAGAATCCTGGGAATCAGCACACATCCAGCAGCAGCTGCTCCAGCTTCCCTGGGCTGGGCAGGTTTTTTTTGTGTCTTGGAGGCATTTAAATCAATTTCAATCAATTTTTAGCCACTCCAGCACCCCCACCCAGCTGTGTGTGTTGTCCTGTTCATTCCTGGAGTGCACATCTGGTTTGGGAAGGTGATTTTGGGGTGGTTCCTTGCTGGAATTTTCAGGCTGAGCTGGATTCTTGGCAGTTTTTTGGGAGCTGGGAGCAGATCCCTCCCTCTGGAATTCTGGGCTGGAGTTTTGCCTTTCCCAGTTTTACCTGGCTGGGATTTTCAGAACAATCAGTGGGGGAAACTCCCCTGAAAGCAGCAGAAAGGGGGAACATTTCCAGTGGCTCTTTCCAGAACAGAGTTGCATTTTTCTTTTCTCTATAAATATATATATATATATTACAAATTCAAGAGGCAAAGTTATGTTGTAGTGAGTGTCTGAAACTTCCTACACTGGAGACTTTTCTGGACAAGACAACTGTAAAAGTCACCCCTTGTTCCAGCCAGGTGACCCTGCCTGGGACAGAATTGCTTCTCAGTCTAACTTTTTATTTTTAAATACCTTATTAGAGTATCTTAATGCCATTGTGTTTAAAAAAAAATGCTGGTATGTAATGCAAGTACATAAATAGCCAAAGTTTTCAGTAATTGTTCAGTGTTACTAAATTTTGCTTTTATTTAACCTTCTGAGATAACATTTAGGAAGACCTTCAGCGTGTAAATCATCCTGAAAATTCAGAGTATGAGCAACTGGATTTAGGGCAGGGATGGAGTTGTTTGAGCACATTTCAGGTTTGAATACAATCAGGAGGCAAAGCTTTTAAGATGCAAAACTTTCTTTGCACTGTCCTGACACTTCAAAGTGACAATTGCTGCTTTGGCAGTGGCTCTTTGGGAATTGTTATTCAAACATCATGAAGGTCTTTCCTGAGAAATCAGGTGACTTTTTTCTATTGCTTCGATTTTTGTGCAAAAAAAAAAAAATACAACAAAATAAAAATAAAAATCAGTGTATTGCAATCTTTTTTTTTTTTTAAATGGGGTGGGAATAGTTAAAGAAAACTATTTTATGTAAGAACTGACAGAGGGATTTTGCTTTGTATAATGCAAGCTGGCTTTAAAAAAAGCATTGTAGCAAATTATTCAAGTCAATCATATGTTAATAGTTATGTGCAACCAGACATGCAAAACAATTGTATTTTTTTAAATAAATATTTTTAACAAAGTTTCTGCTCATTTGACTTCTTTTTTTTTTACTTTCAGTAGAGAAAATAGACAGTTTCAGCTGCAGGGGATGTGATAAGGAGGGAATTCATCAGACCTCGAGGTAAACTGTATTTTAAAGTGTTGCTAAATCAGGTGCTATTCTGGTGAAAATTTCCTAAAAAAGGATTTTTTTCCCCCTCTAAGTAGCCAAAATGGAGATTGGAATTACCAAGCCCAAGAAACTGTGATGGTGGATTTTAACTGAGAAGAGATTGAGCTCTGTTTTACCAAACCTGCCAGGCCAGAATGAGAGATGATTTCAGAGCTGCCAGCCCTGTTGTGACACAAACTGAGGAGATTTCTTCCCAAATTTTGGTGCTCATTTCCTCCCAGCAGGGCCCAGAGATGCTCTCATGCTGGGAGGGGCTCAAGGAACACAGATTGAGGGTTTTTATTTTGCTGTAAATGGCTTTTGCAGTCTGTGGTTGTTTCATTCCGGGTGATTTATTCTGGGCAGGTCCAGGAGAGGAACAGTGGCATCCTGTGGAGCTGCAGAAGAATTACAGCCTGGTTGGGTTGGAATCAAATCCCAGAAGGGTTTGGGATGGCAGGAGTTTAAAAACCTCCTCATTCCATCCCAGGGTGCTCCAGCCTGGCTGGAATTGGGTTTGGTTTCATTATAGGATCACAGAATCGATGGGATTTGAGGCAGGATGGTGTTCCTGAAGTCCAGGGATGAGCTAAACCCAGAATTCAGCTGCACTGACCCGATCCAAACTCACCTTGAGCGAGGAAAATGGCAATTCAACAACTCCAGGTTCTGTTCTACAGGAGTTTGTGGAGATATTTAATGGCTGGGAAGAGCTGCTGCTTGGACAAATGGAAATTTCCCAGAAAATTCGTGGCTGCCCCAACCCTGGAAGTGTCCTAGGCCAGGCTGGAGAAACCTGGGACAGTGGAAGTGTCCCTGGCCTTGGAATGAGAAGATCCTGCCATCCCAAACCCTTCTGGGATTTGATTCCAACCCTAGCAGAGATTCCAGTTCTATTCCATCCCCACAGCAGATCCCATTCAGGCTCTTTGGGATTTAAGGGATTATGGGATTTAAGGTCGCTCCCAACCCAAACCATTCCACAGCTCTTCAAATTCCAAAAGCAGTTTAATTAAAAAAAAAAAAAAAAAAAAAAAAAAAAAAAAAAAAAAAAAAA
>JAGGNK010013336.1:97004-200999 GCA_017590115.1 Montifringilla adamsi
CCTTCCCACCGCTTTAAAAACCCAAAAAAATTTTTAAAAAAAAAAAAAAAAAAAAAAAAAAAAACAAAAAACAAAAAAAAAACCCCAAACCTGTTAGATTTCAAGTTAATGAGTTTAAGAACTGAGAACTGGAGGTGTTGGAGTGAATCCAGTCAGCAAGCAATTAGCAATCAATCACCTTTAATTAAACACTGCTTTATATACACACGTACATATGTACATCACATACAGCAGTTCAAGCAAGGAGTTGCATCCACAGCCACTCCTGACAGGAGGAGTTTGACATTCCCCAAAATTCCAGTCCTCTCCTGGTGGCTGGGACAGGCCATGCGTGGGCTGTGGGAGTACCTTACACAAGGCACCTGGATGAGGAGATTGCACAGGTGAAGCAGCTGGAGCCTGGCTCCCAAAAATAAAATTAAAAAAAAAAAAGAATCTCTTCTCTCTTGGAGCTTGGCTTGGAAGTTGGAAATAAAACCAACATTAAAATAAGACACTGCAGCTGGAGCAGCTCGAGGAGTGACTTAAAGCAAAAGGAACCAGCACAGCTCATTCTTGACTTAAAAAAAAAAAAAAAAAAAAAAAAAAAAAACAAAAAAGAGGACCCCCCCCCCCAAAAAAAAAAAAGGCAAATGATTACTTAAAATCATTTAAGAGGCCTGAGCATGCTGAGTAAGACACTGTTTAGAGTGTGGAATATACAGGAATTAAGTGTGCAAATAGAGACAGGCCCTGCTGCCTGTGTGCACCTGGGGGGCTCTGCCACTGTGGGACTTCCCCCCTTGGGAAGGATCAAGGGAGGTGGCACAGAATTAGTCACAAAAACGAATGAAAACCCAGGATTGTGCTGCAAATTCCAGTGGGTTCCTGTGCACCACAGGCCAGAAATAAAATCTATTCAAGCCAGGAGTCATTCAGTCTTGGATGAGGAGCAGAGAGCAGCTTTTCCTTTTCACCCTCTGTCCCGAGCAGGTAAAAAAAAAGTTCATTTGCAGGAGAAAAAAACTTCATTTGCAGAAGAAAAAAACTTCATTTGCAGGAGAAAAAACTTCATTTGCAGGAGGAACTGCTGTGCAAATGTCCCTGCTTTTAGTCCCAGGGATCAGGCTGGCAGGATTTTTGGCACAACCCCAGTGCTCAGCTTGACATTTTGTGCTGGATTTCCTCGATTCTGCCTTACCCCACCTACTGTGCTTTTGATTGCAGAGAACTTGCATGATTCAGTTCATTAAATGTGAAATCACCCTTGGGAGAAATGCTTAATTGGGGCTGGTTTATTGCTTGTGCAGAGCCGGGCCCTCCCTCAGCGCTGGTACTGCCCCGTGTCCTCGGGCACTGCTGCTTTCTCCGGGGAGGCCTCGTCCAGCTCTGCGAAAGATTAAATCGGTATTTCACCTCAATGGATACTTTTATTGAGATTAAAGGGAATGGGTGTGAGGTTTTTCCCTCAGGAATGTTGTTATTCTGTCACCCCCCTCATCCCCACCATGTTCAGGCCTTCCCATGGCACCTCCTGGGATGGGCACTCCAAACCCCCCTGGGCAGCCCCTTCCAGCCCTTTCCAGGAGGAATTCCTGCTGATGTCCAACCTGAGCCTCCCCAGCCCAGCCTGAGGCCGTTCCCTCTCCTCCTGTCCCTGTTCCCTGGGATAAGATCCCAAATCCCCCTCGGCTGTCCCCTCCTGGCAGGGAGTTGTGCAGAGCCAGAAATTCCCCCTGAGCCTCCTTTTCTCCAGGCTGAGCCCCTTCCCAGCTCCCTCAGGATTCTCCAAACCCTTCCCAGCTCCCTCAGGACTCTCCAAACCCTTCCCAGCTCCCTCAGGATTTTCCAGTCCCTTCCCCATCTCCATTCCTTTCCCAGCCCCTCAAACTGGGGGCCCAGCCCACGAGATGTGATCCCAGCAGTGCCCAGCGCAGCCCAAGCCACACCTGGATGTGTTTTTTGCCTGTCCCACTGCTCCTTTCGTATAAAAACAACCAGCAGCTCCAGACTAAGGTGATAACTCAAAAATCTTTTATCTGTGAGGCTTTTTCCAGAGCCTGACAGCTGCCCTTGGATAGCAGCCCTGCTTATTCCCTGGATTTCAGCCAGGGAACAGCCCAGGGAAGCTGGTGCTGTCTGTGATTCCTGCTTTTTTCCCTTGCTTCTCCAGCAGAAAAGAAAGCAATCCCTGAGCTGTGGCTGCCAAGGCTTTGTGGGCAAGACAAAGCAGGAAAAGGAGAGAGGAAGCAGCAGGAAAATAAACATTTCCTTGCATTTTGCTGGAATCTCTGGAGTGAGGCTTGTGCTGCTCTCGCTCCCATCCCAAAGCAGGGCTCAGGGCTGGGGTTCCCTTACCTGCGGAGGGCTTGGGGTACATCCTGTGGAAAAACACCAGCAGGGCGTAGAAGGTGAAGGCCAAGCATCCAAAGATCATCCCACAGACCAGGAAACTGTAGCTGCCTCGATCATGGATAATCTGCAGTGGGATGGGAAATAAAAAAAGGGATCAGACATCACTCAGATTCCTCGTGGATCATCAGGAAGGGCTTTGCTGGCTGATAACTCAAGGCTCAGGGAGTGCCCAGGAGCAGAACTGAGGGTTTGACTCGTAAATTCCAAATTTATTTCAGGTTTTGCCAGCTCCTGGCTACTCACCGAGCCCACCAGCAGCTGCAGCACCATCTCTCCAATGCCAGCTCCAGTCACCAGCACGGTGGTGGCACAACCTGTGAGGAAACAGGGCAGGGGGTGGTGGCACCAGAGTGACACAGCCAGCAGGGCCACCCTGTGCTCCTTTAAAGCTTTCTTGTGGATCTTACTACACAAAAATCAAAAATACTCAGTGTGTATTCCCACTTAATGCTGAAAACGCCTCAGCAGACCTGCAGTAGTGCAGAAAAGTGAAAGCTGAAGTAAAAAAATTCAATCTCCTGTCACCTGTCTGTGCTGGCAGAGCTGATGGTGCCTATTGCTGGGAAGATTTTTGTGTTTCTGTCTCACTGCCCTCGAGACAGGGACTGGCAGGGAGCTCCTGGGGGAGCTGGCCAGGCTCTGGGTTTCCAGCTCAGGTAATCTGGTGATGTTTTCAGAACCAGATCCCTCCAAAGCAGCGTTCCTGCCCCTCCCCGAGCTCCCCAAACTATGAACCAAGGCTGGATCCCTGCCTGGGGTCTTTATTAATCAGCAAAACAGAGAACTGGCCACTTCCCTGCAACAAATCTGCCTTCAAAAGCAAACCTGAACTTCCAGGCCTCTTGAGAGAGGAGGAAAGGAGCTGAAAAAAGGGGATGGAATCTAAAAATGCACCTGGTTAAATGGCAGCTCACCTTTGTACTGCAGGATGTCCTCGGTGTAGGCCAGCATGCTGGGGAAGGTGCTGCTGAGGAACAGCCCCAGGGATGCTGTGCCCACAAACAGGAAAACCACGCTGGAGGAGAAAATCAGGAGCAGCAGGAAGGTGATGAGGACCCCAACCTGTGAGCAGCATCCATAAAAATCAGTCAGAAAAATGCTGAGTGGAACAGGGTCTAGAGTTTGGTTTTAATAGGAAATGTTCTGGAAGAGAAAATATGTTTATTTTTATTGGGAGATAGTCTGGAAGAGGAAATATGCTGGGAGAAAAAAAAAAAATCAGTGTCTGAGAAACTGAATGGCCAAAGAAAATCCATCCGACTTTAAAGAATTTTCTAATTTTCATTATATAATTTGGTAATTAAGTCTTAATTTCATTATGTAGAAACTTAAGGTTTTATCTGAAAAATATACTTTTAAATGCCACAATATTTACATGTCTTAATCACTAATAATTCTTTATTCTGCTGAGTAAGACTGAAGTCACTCTCAATAATTACAGAATTAACTCTCAATAACTGCTCAGGAAGCAGCCACAGCATTAAAGCCAAAAAGGAACTGCACTTAAATTAACTTTCCCTCACCTCTGGCTTGTAGGGGAAATAACCAAAAGCTCTGGGAAATTCCCGAGTGATCCAGGGCAGAGTCAGCAGAGGGAGCTCTGATATTCCAGCTCAGCAGAAATTTGGATCCTGAAGAAGCCAAATTCCAGCTGGAATTTGTTATGATGATGCTGCAATGACTCCAGGAGCTGCTGGATCCTACAACAGCTCCCAGCACTGCACAGGGTCAGTGACAGCCAGGTGGATTTTTACTCAGAACACCCCAAAATCTTCTCCCCACCCTGTTAGATGGGTATTGTAACACACTGTAATGTGTTTTATTACCAAAATATAGCCACCAAAATCACTTCTGGTTCAAATAAATTGGCAGTTAACTGCCTGCTTTGCTTTTTCTCTCTGTAAGAAGCGGGATTGGGATCATCCCCTCCCTGTTTTCTGCCATGTCCTCACACAGATTCTCCTTACACCTCCCACAAGGATTCCTGCCCCTTTCCCAAGGTGTTTTATTGACTTCAGCAAGCCCTGCCAGCTGCTGCAGCCTAAGCAGAGAATTTACAGCGTGACCTGCCTTCCCTTTGCCATGGCAATCCCAGGATGTTCCCTGTGGATGAAGGAGTCACTGTGTCAGTTCAATAAAATGGGCAATTTTTTAGTGCCAACTTTCCTGGTGCTTTCCCAGCTGAGGAGCAGGCTCAGGAAAGCTGGACCATCAGATTTCAAATCGTGGCTACCAGGAAGGCACCTTGCCCACCCTACCTGTGCAAAGCCCCCAGGTGTTAAATCCAAGGAATTAACCCCATCCTTACCACGTTGATGAAGACCATGGTGGCTGGCTTCATCCTGTAGGACACAGGGATGGAGATGAGCCTGCCCAGGGTGATGAAGCCCCAGAAGAGGCTGGGCAGGTACCCGGCCACCTTGTGCACCACGGCCAGCGGCTCCTCCACGGCATAGCTGTACACGAAGCCTGAGTACTCTCCCTGCAGGAAAATCCTCTCTGTCACATCCCCGTGGGGACTTCAGGCTCCTCTGTCCCTCAGCTGTTTGTGGTGGAGAGCCTGTGCATGGTGGAAGGGTTTGCAGATCCACCAGCAGCAGGATGTGGGGTTTAGTCTGTCCTAAAAGGGCAAAGCTCCACAGCTGTCCCAGGGAAAAGCCCAGCCTGCAGAGATCCTCCCTGCCCTCTTGGAGTTCCACACTCTCCAAACATCACATTTAGAGCTCAGGGTTGCTTATCCTTGGAGATGGAGAGCTTGGGAAATTCCCAAACCTGTCAAACCCCTCTCACCATTAACCCCTGAGGAGCCCCTGGGGGTTCCACAGGGGTTCGGAAGGAAAAAAATCCAGAGCTTTGGGCACTGAACTCACCACGATCCCGTCAGTCATGAAGAGAACCAGAGCCCCGGTGATGTGCACGGCGAAATAGGTGAAGGAAACCCCTTGGAAGTTCTTGCTTTGGCAGCAGCTGAACAAATCCTCGTGACCTGGTGGAGAACAATGCAAAGCAAACCTGACCAGAACGTCCCCCTGGGGCTGGGTGGCTGCCAGCCCTCAGTGGGGTTTGCTTTGTGGGACAGCTGCAGGACAGAGCCAACCAGGACCCTGAACGTGGGGCACTGCTGAGCTTGGGGGGCTCCACCTCACCTTTATCTTTCTCTAAGCTTCCAGAAGGAAATGGGAATGGGTGTGGGGTCTGCCCACAGCCAGGGATCCTGGATCTCCACAGCCTGGGATCCTGGTTCTTTGGGGAACCTGCTGCCCACACCCCCAGGGATGCTGGGCTCTTCACACCCCAAAATCCTGGCTCTCCATACACCAAAATCCTGGGCTCTCCATACCCTGGGATCCCAGATCTCCATACCCCAAAATCCTGGCTCTTCTCACCCCAAAACCCTGGGTTCTCCATACCCCAAAACCCTGACTCTCCACACTCCAAGATCCTGGCTCTCCACATCCCAAAATCCTGGCTCTCTGCACCCCAAAACCCTGGGCTCTCCATACACCAAAATCCTGGGCTCTCCTCATCCCAAAATCCTGGCTCTCCATACCCCAAAACCCTGGGCTCTGCTGCCACTTCTCTTACTGCAGCTGCTCATGCTCCTTTTCCCATTTTGGGCTTCCCAGTTCTGGCCCCGCTCTCACAGGCAATGAAAACACAACCATGGCACTCATGGCCCAAATCCCCTCATCCCTGGATCTGCCCCACAGGGGAGCCCTGCCCAGGAGAGCTCCCAATCCTTGGATAAGGGATATTGCACACAACAAGGCACCTTTGGGAGAGGGGGACACACACACACGGAGCTTGGCATCACCCCTGAGCCCTCCCACATCTCAGCACCTCCTGACCTTGAAGAATTTCCTGAAATTCCCTTTTCTTGCCCAGGGGCAAAGCCATCTTTCCAGGAATAACACGGAACACTCCCCATAGTCCTAAGCCATATTTACTTCTGAGATTCACTATTTACCCAAGGAATTGACTCTGACACGTCTCTCCTGGCTAAGAAAGAACAATGTCACCATTGTCCCCAAGGCAGGGTGCAGCCATGAGGTCAAGAGCAAACTATTGCTGGATTTCACTTTTCCCCTCAAACAAGGGAGGGGAAATTTGTTATTTCTTATTCCTTTCCTACAAAAATCAGCATCTGCAGCACAATGACCACTTTTAAACTGAATAATCAGTAAGAAATGTGACCCAAAACCAGGAGGGAATGAAGGGGCACAACTGCCATGTGTCCCTAAAGGGTTGGGGGGCCCAGGGTTGGCTTTAGGATGGCTTGGAGAAACATGGAATGGAGAAACACAGCCTGGAGGCCTCATTGGGATTGGGATACCAACCTCTGTTGAAGATTCCATCTAATTTGAGGGTAATTGGGCACCATATGGATTGTTTGGGTGTCCCTGGATGAGACCCCTGTGCACACTTTGCACACTTTGTTTCCTCCTCAGACAGCAGTGCTGGATCTCCCATTACACCCAGACACGCTCAAACATGGCTTTTTCTCCCCCAAATCCACAGGAGAGGCACCTCCAGCTCACCTGCGGCTGTGTGGGGTCTCTGGCCAGCGGTGGAGAGCTCGTCCTTGTCCCCAGGCCGTGTCTCCAGGGCCAGCTCGTCAGCTGACAGCAGCGGGTGGCTGCTGCCGTTGAAGCAGGGCACCATCCGCTCCTTGTAGAGCAGGAAGAACACAGCGATGGGCACCGGCAGCTGGGGAGGGGACAGAGAGGGGGTGAACCCTTCAACGTCCCAAAAACACCCCAAAAACACCCCAAAACCACAGCCCAGCTCCCCCAGCAGCAGCGGTTTGAGGTGCTGGGCTCAGATTCCGCAGGGGAGGTGCCTGAAGGGAATTTCAGAGCAAGGAGAGACGGGGATGGGACAAGGAGATGCTGAGGCTGGGTGGGGATAGGAGAGACGGGGAAAGAGGGAGAAAAATGGGAGAAAAGGCTCCCGATCTGCTGAGGCATCCCCAGCCAGTCCCAGGCCTCAGCATTGGGGTGTATCCCACTGGTGCCCCCAGTTTGGGATTCCCCAATTCCCAGTCCCACTCTGGGGTTTTCCCAGCTCTCCACACCCTCAGCTTTAAATCCACCAGGTCCTTTTTGCTTTAACCAGGCTGGGACAGTTTTAGGAGGTCCCACCCATGGCTGTGGCCACCCCATCCCATCCCTGACCATCCCTCCTGGGCAGCCAGATTTTGGTGCCATTTTCTCCCAGAATATTCCTTCCCAGGATATTTTTTGTTGCTTCTTTCACCTGGAAATGGGCACAGAAACCCCGAGACAAACCTCCCAAAGTGCCAGCCCTACAAACCCCAAACGTTATGGGATCCAACCCTGGCTGCTGCTACCCAAAGAGTGAAACCCCAGAGCAGCTGCTGCCTGTGGGAGCAGAGCAGTTGGAATTCTGCGGGAGGGAAGAGGGAGCTGCTCCCAGCCCCGTCCCCAGCCATTAGCAGGGGTTGCTCAGCACCTCCTGAGAGAGGAGCCCGTGGTTCCCAGGCCAACAGGGACAGCCCAGTGCCCTGCAGCAGCCCCTTGGCACAGCCTGAGCGGAGCAGGGAGGGTCCAGCCACAGCTCTGAGGTCCTCTGTGCATCCAGAGATGCTCCAGCACTCCACGGTCCCACCCCACATCCATGGGGCAGCAGGACCCCCTGGCACGGTGATCCCAAGGGATGAGCCCGCTCCCAGCCCACACCCACGACGCCCCGGTGCCTCCAGTTCCATGGGGAATGGCTCTTTTTTTCCTTTCCTTTTTTTTTTTTTTTTTTTTTTTTTTTTTTTTTTTTTGGTGAGGAAACAGAGGGGAGCGAGCGAAGCTCTCCCGTCTCCTCCCAGCACAGCCCAGCGGTGTTTACACTGCAACCAACTGGGGGAGAAAGCCAGGAAATCCTAAGTGACAGCTCATTCCCTTGTTTTCTACATGTCTGGGAGCAAGTGTGAGCTCCAGCTCCAAATTTCCTGCCTTTTGTTGGCTCGTGGCATGATTTAAATGTATGGAGAATTCCCCCCCATCCCTCCCACCCCGCCCCTCACGCCTGAATTCATTTATGAGGCCTGCATTGTTCTGGGAACAATGGGAATAGGAACAGTGAGTTCGGTCCCATGGAAGAAAAACGCATTTGCTTGATAGTTCTGATCCTTCCGGAGGTCAGGACCAGATTTCATTCTTCTGAATTGCAGATTTAGCAAAAATATTCCCTCCCCTCAGACGGCCTGGCTGTGCAGATAACGGCCCTGGGCACTCCCAGCCTTGAGGACAAGGTCCCAGTTTGGGATTCCCCAATTCCCAGTCCCACTCTGGGGTTTTCCCAGCTCTCCACACCCTCAGCTTTAAATCCACCAGGTCCTTTTTGCTTTAACCAGGCTGGGACAGTTTTAGGAGGTCCCACCCATGGCTGTGGCCACCCCATCCCATCCCTGACCATCCCTCCTGGGCAGCCAGATTTTGGTGCCATTTTCTCCCAGAATTCCTTCCCAGGATATTTTTTGCTGCTTTTTTTAGGTGGGGTTTGTTGGTTTTTTTTTTTGGCAGGAAGATTTTCTTTTCCCAAGGGAAAAAGGGACACCAGAGCATTCCCCACCAGGAGCCAAGGGCCAAACAGAACCCCCAGTTCCCTGCACTGAAAACTTCCCAAATTCCCAGAGCTGCTCCCTCCCTCACCTGTCCAAGCAGAATTCCTAATTCCCTGCATCCAACACTTCCCACATTCCCAGAGCTGCTCCCTCCCTCACCTGGCAGCTTTTATCCATCCCCAAAACCTCCACAAGCTGCTGCATCCCCATCTCACCGTGGGGATATTCCAGCTCCTTCCTTCCCTCCCGCTGCTATTTCTGTCTGTTCCCCCCAGGAATCCGGGATCCTTCCCTGCCATTGTATCCCAGGCTCCTGTAGAGCACAATGGAGTGTCCCACACTTCCCCTGGGAAAGCACCTTCCTGACAAACACCTCCCTCTCCACGGAACATTTCCCTGATTTCCAGCCCCTTGCAGCGGGCTGGGTGATGAAATTTCCGTTCTGTGGGAGAACTGAACTCTAAAATATGGAGGTTTTGTTCCAAAATCGGGATGAAAAGGCAAAAATTTTTTCTTGTCAAGTGAAAGATTTTGGCTGGGAGTGATCCAAGTGCTTTGTTTTGATTATGCTGAGCTGCTTCATTTTCCCAAAGCAAACCCATTTTGCTTCAAAAACATCGGCACAGCTCCGCTGTCAGCTCTGCACTGAGCACTTGTGCCAGAGTCAGATTGAGACATTTCCACTCTAAACAAAAGCAAGAGCTCGAAATGAATCATTTCAGCTCGTGCCTTGTCAGAATCCACACAAAAACCGGGCTGGAAATGTGGGATTTGGCCATTTTATAACCAAGCTGCTGCTCCTGGTTTCCATTTCTGTTGTTAACTCTTTTCATCCATGTCCCTGGAGGTTTAAAAACCCCTTCCCATCATCTTCCTCTGCTGGAAAAGGGTCAGCACTTTGGAGCTGAGCTGCTCCCAGCATCTCCAGCAGGTTGGGGTGGTTTAAATAAAACAAAATCAGTTTCCTCCATGAGGATTTGGGAAAGGCAATCACAGCTTGGCTCAGGAGCTGAGCACATCTAACTCCCCACTGTGTGTTTGTTATTTAACCCTTATCCCAAAACCTCTCAGTCTCCCAGCCTCCCTTCCACATTCCTGGTGTTCCTCCACAGCCTGTGGGAGTCCTGGGAATTCTGTATTCCACCCACCCACCTCTGCGTGCAGCACTTGAGCGTGTCCTGATGCACTAACTCACAGCCTGTGGTGCCATCCTACCCCAAAAAAAACCCCTCAGGACACGGCTGGGGACAGAGAGGGCTCTGGAAATTCCCAAATCAGACACATCATCGGGTTCAAAGCAGGTGTGAAGCTCAATGGGTTTGCTCAGGATCCGCTGGCTCTGGAGTAATTAAAAGCACATTTCCCGTGGCACAGACAGAGCTGGAGGTAATTAAAGCTGTGTCTCCTCCCAGGCTGGGCCTTTTTTGGGTAATTCTACCCAGAAACTCATCCCAGCACCTGCCCAAGCTCCTCCCACAGGGAGCTGGGAGGGCCTGGAAACCCCTGGATGGGGAAAATGGGGGTGTTTCAACAATTTCATAAATGGAGAGAGCCCAAGGAAAGGACGTGCAGCTCCCCTTGCCCGGTGCTGGTGGAGGCGTGGCAAAGCAGGGACAGGAGAAGGGAAATGTGCACATCCTCGAGCTCTGAGAGCTGAATTCCAGAGGGAAGCAGCTGCCAGGCAGCATCACCCATTTTACTGCTCCTCAGGTGGGCAAAAAGGACAGCAGATCCCTCCTCTCCCCCTCAGAGGAAGGACTTTTACACCTACTGTGATCTCCAGGGAAAATAATAACTAGAGAGGGGCCCTGATCACTTCTGTCCCATCATCCAGGTCACTGATGGGCGCTTTCCTGGGAATATTTCCAAACCCCTCCTGCCAACCCATCCCCAGCTGAGCATGAAGGAAAAACTCTGCATCTGAGCAGAGTTTGCTGGTCCAGCTCCCAGAGAGCTCGGACAGACCCCTGAATCAATCCCAGCACATCCAGCAGGGAAGTGCCTTAATAAAAACAAGATTTGGTAACAAATGACCCTTTCCCTGCATCTCACCTCCATTCCAGGACCCCCCAAACACCAGAAACCCCCCAAATCCCCTGAGCAGGGACAATCCCAGCTGGATACTCTCGGGATGATCCCAACTGGATACTCCCAGGATGATCCCAGCTGGATCTCCCAGGAGGATCCCAGCTGGATTCTCCTGGGATGATCGCAGCTGGATTCTGCTGGGATGATCCCAGCTGGATTCTCCTGGGATGATCCCAGCTGGATACTCCCGGGATGACCCTAGCTGGATACTCCTGGGATGATCCCAGCTGGATTCTCCGGAGATGATCCCAGCTGGATTCTCCTGGGATGATCCCAGCTGGATTCTCCTGAGATGATCCCAGCTGGATACTCCCGGGACGAACCCAGCTGGATACTCCCGGGACGATCCCAGCTGGATATCCAGCTGCAGCACTCACATTGATGAGGGCCATGATCCAGAAGGCGTAGGACACGCGTGTCACCACCATGCCCTTCATGGGCAGGTCGTAGTGGGACAGGTTGCCGGGGTGGTGTGGCACCAGGGACTTGCGGATGTGCGGGAGGTTGCTGGAGGCGTTGGCCGTGCCGTTGGCCAGGATGCAGTTGGTGTCTGACAGGAAGGGGTCGGCGATCAGGGGGCTCAGCAGCGCCCCGAAACCCACGAAGAAGTGCAGGGCCTGCAGGAGGTGACACGCTGGAGCAGGAGGGTGGCACAGCCCCCCCAGCTCCTCCTCAGAATCACAGAATTAATTCAGTTGGAAAAGACTTTTCGTGATCGAGTCCAACCTGTGACCTGACACAACTGTGTCACCAGACCTGAGTGCCACTTTCTACCAACACCTCCAGGGATGGTGATGCCACCCTCCCGATGCCCAACCACCCTTTCTGGGGAGAAAATCCTCCTAAACTCCATCCTAAACCTGCTCGGGGCATCCTAAACCTGCCACAGTGCCACAGCCAGGCTTTCCAGGAATGGTGATGCCACCCTCCCAATGCCCAACCACCATTTCTGGGGAGAATTTCCTCCTCAACTCCATCCTAGAGCTGCCCAGGGGCGCTGAGGACCCCGCTCTCACCTGCAGGAAGATGGCAGAGTCCTTCTGGTAGATCTTGACCAGCTGCATGTTGGAGATGGTGTCGATGCAGCCCATGGCCAGCCCGGCCACGGCCATGACCACGGCCAGCACCACCACGTTGTGGCACAGGGGGATGATGGCAAACACCAGCGAGATGGCCAGGGACGAGGCAAACAGGGCCAGCAGGGACTGGGCCAGCCTGGGGAGGGGAGAGGCAGGACAGAATCAGGGCCACCACCAGAGCAGTGGTCACGTGTGGGAAATGGATTTATAGAACATTGGCTTTAAGGCATTTACAGCTTGGTGTGGCTAAAGCTGATAAACCAAGAACTTATTGTGTATTGTAATCAGGAAATAGCTTCTGATTGTGATGGTGTGAATTGTAATACCTGTATTGTCCACCCTTCTCATGAGACTGAAAATGGCATAAAAGGTTTTGAAACACCTCATCTCTGGGTCAGAAAAAGATATAATCCAACAGCCACGCTGCCCTCACCTCCTGTTCCCAGCCTGGAATTGCAGCTCCAGCTCCTGCAGCCTCAGATTTCCTGGAGAGAGGAGGGAGATGCTCCACACCCCTCAGCCCGGTGTCACCCCTCCCTGCAGCCAGCCCGGGGCACTGCCACCTCCTCCTTCAGGGTGATGCCTCTCAGATGCAGAGAAGAGCAACCAGCCCTCCAAACCCGCATTCCAGGAGGAATAAAATCTGTCCCCTCTGAGGGTCAGGATCTGTCCCTTCCCAGGATGGGATCTGTCCCTTTCCAGGATGGGATCTGTCCCTTCCCAAGGCTTGGATCTCTCCCCTCCCAGGGCTGGGATCTGTCCCTTCCCAGGGCCGGGATCTGTCCCTTCCCAGGGCTGGGATCTGTCCCTTCCCAGGGCAGGGATCTGTCCCCTCCTGGCTCTGGCAGTGAGCAGTGACTGGGCTGGCACTGCACGGCCCCGGGGCTGCCAAGAGGGAAGGCAGGAAGGAAGGAGGGAAGGAAGGAGGGAAGGAAGGAGGGAAGCAGGAGCAGAGAGTGAAGCACTGGAATGAGCAGAGAGATGGGGCTGGAGTGGCACAGCAGACAGCGAGTGGCATCCAGGTCCCTGTCACAGCCCGGGTGGTGGCAGTTGGTAATTAGCAGTAATTGGGGGATGTGGGTCTGAGCAGTGCCAGAAAGGAACATCCCCCATCCCTGCTCCACACCCCCAGCCAGGCTGGAGAAGGCTCTGAGGAAGAGGAGGAGGAGGAGACCCAGCTGCCAGCCAGACCCCCTGCCCTGCCAGGACAGCCTGGCCATGGCCTTGTCACTGCCCCTGAGGCCCTGTCACTGCTGTGGCCATGTCACTTGTCCCTGGCCATGTCACAGCCCTGGGCCATATCACAGATCTGGGCCTGGCACTGTCCCTGGCTCTGTCACTGTCCCTGGCCATGTCACTTTTCTCTGGCCCTGTCACTTGTCCCTGGCCATGTCACAGCCCTGGCCCTGTCACAGCCCTGCTCCATCTGCAGCCCCACAGTCACCTGGCCCTCCATGTCCTGCTTGCCGCTCCTGCTGGGCCAAGGGCACCTCCTGCCCCTCTCTCCTGCCCCTCTCTCCTGCCCCTCTCTCCTGCCTCTCCCGGTTCCTCTGGCCGTGCCAGAGCCTCCGGGTGCCCAGCCCAGGCCGGGGCAGGAGCAGACAATATTTTCCAAGCTGTGACTACTGATGGTCCTCTGACAGCAGAGCTGTGGGATTTCTGGGGGAGGGAGGGAGGGAGGGAGGGAGGGAGCCGGGCGAGATGTGCACAGTCACGGCAGGAAAAGCGCCTGGCAAATGAGAGAGGAGCAGCTCCGAGCCTGGAGAGCTGAGGCTGCTCCCTCCAGGGTGCAGAGCAGGGGGAGAGGGGCAGAGGTACCAGAGCTGGGGAATCTGAGGCTGGGAGCGATGGGGAAACCTCCCAGAGCATCCCCAAAACGCCTCCAGGCAGAACACCCCTGGGGAGCAGCGTCCTCACCAGTGAAACACTGATTGGGGGGTGTTATGTCCCTAATGAGCATTAAAAATGTCACCCCGGCTAAAAATTCCTGCCTCCAGCCATGGCTTGATGACACAATTGTGCCCCCTGCAAATGCCACCGGCCCAGGGTGGCACCCAGCCCTGCTGGCCCTGGCACCAGGGGGGACCAAGGAATTGCTGCTGCCAGTGCCAGGCCCCCAGGTGCAGTTGGGGGACTCAGCTCAGCACCCAGGGATGATTTCCTGAGACACAAAACCCTTGGGAGGCACCCAAAGCGAGGCACCCAGTGAGCTCAGCCTGTCCTGATGATGCCAAACCCCTCCAAAGGGCTGGAAAAGCAGCCCTGATGTCACAGCCTGGTCTGTGTCCCCAGCACAGCTCTGGCACAGCCCAGGGCAGGCTCGCCTCCAGCAGGGTGTGAAACGAGCCTTGCAATGTCCCAAATTTCATTTCAGAGCACTCAGAGCACGCCCTGGCTCCATCCCAAGCCCGCAGCTGCCCAGGAGAGGTTGGGGCTGATCTCCATAGGATCAGGATGGGCAATTCCAGAGCCAATCCTGCAGCCAAGGCCAGCAAAGCTTCCCCTGTCCCTCCCACACGGATTTAGGAACCCCCACCTCCCGTTCCCGTTGCAGCAGGATCTCTTCAGCTCCCAGCACAGGTTTTTTTTTAACCACCTCAGGGAGTGTTTTCCAAATCCCTCACATCAAGAGGAAAAATGATAATCAGGCCAGCTCAGACTTGCAAAACTGATCATTAGAAACCCAAAGCCCCGAGGGGACAAGGTGAGGATGTGGAGGAGGCGAGGATTATCCCTTGTCTCCTGCGGGAAGCAGGGCCAGCCTCGGGGAGTTCTGTGGCCCCAAGGGGCTCATCCTGTGCTGCTCTCTGAGCAACAAAAGGTGGCAGTGACAAGTGAAGTGTCCCGAGAGCTCCAGGAACCTCCAGGAGATGGGAATGTGGGGGCAGGGACAGAACAGGGCTGTCCCTGGGAGCTGGTGACACACACAGGGGCTGTGAAAGGAGAATAAAAGGGTCCCATCTCCTCAGCCCTGCAGGAATGGGGTGGATCACGCTGAGAGGAGCCTGCCCAGGGCTCCAGCACGGCTCCAGTTTCCCCAGTGCCCTCCTCATCTCTGCCCACACCACTGGGGTCAGCCCGGGGCTGCCCCAAACCCTGGGAGCAAAAGTAAATTTTCAACCAGACACAAAAATGCCGTTTCTGAATAAAAAAAAAATTCCAACACCAATCTGGGGCACTCTGGTGCTTCTGTCAGCAGCGTGTGCGGGGCTTTAACCTCACAGTTCAAGCCTGAAATGCAACAAAACGGGGAAGGGAAGTGAAATGCAGGTGCACAGAGCTTCCCCCTGGAGCTGGCAGTGCCAGGAGTGGGAATTCCCCAAAATTTCACCTCCCCTCGTGTGTCTGAGCCCAGGCTGGTCCCATCCCACCTCCATCGCTGGGGCTGCTCCTGCAGCCGCACACCCCATCAGGGGCTCCTGGGAATCTTTTCCAGCTGATTCCAGGCAAGAGGAGTCCTTGGGGTGCTCAGAGGAGCTCAGGGCTCCTTTTTGGGGGGCTCTCTGTGCTCCAGGAACCCCCCAGCAGCAGCAGGGACTGAGGAGGGCTCCAGCCCAGCCCCAGGGATACAAGCCCTGGGAAAAGCTGCATTTCCTGGGGCAGAGCTGGGCACACATCCCAGCAAACCCCGGGGAGCAGCAGCCTGAGGTGGACCTGAGAGCCCAAACCCCATTTCCTGGGGGGCTGCTCCCCCAGCCCTGCCTCTGCACCCCCAAAAACTGAGGGAAGGGACCGGCAGCAATCCAGGAGTGCAGGACAGAGCAGCAGCATCGTTCCTCCATCCCCTGGCTGTGGCAAAATTTGTTTTTCCTTGAAATCTCACACCAGAGGGAATCCTGGTGCTGGGTCAGAGCAGCCCTGAAATCTCTCCTCCCAGAGCTCCAGGAGCAGCACCCAGCAGCTTCTCTGGGGATGGGAGAGCCTGGGTTCAGGTGCCACCACCCATTCCTGCCCCAAACCCTGGCACTGCTGTCCCTCAGGGGTCACCCAGACCGATTTAACCCAGAGGAAGCAGCAAACTCTGCATCCCTCAGGCACCAGGAATCACACTCAGCTCGCAGCCAGGCTCAGGGATGCTTCACAGCAGCTTTCCAGCTCCTAAATGGAAAAGATGACCTGTCCAGTGCTCCTCCCTGCGCGGCACTGAGGCCCTGAGGGCGGCGTAATTTGATTTATAAAGCCTTGGCAGGACGGCTCAATCCATCCATCCCTGAAGAAGGGATTGTACCCGAGCTCCTGGAGCCTGAACAATTCTTATTCCCACTCATTTGGAGGCTGCAAGGCTCTGAGTAACCTCCCCACAACACTCACAAGCTCCAAATATCCCAAATATTCCCTCCTGCCAGCCTGGCAGGGCTGTCAGTCTCCAGTGGGGACTCCACAAATCCCTTTTTCTCCAAAATCCCAAGCACATCCTGCTTCCCAACCAGCACCAAACACACTCTTTCCCCCCCAAAATGCAGCTGTGGAGCTCAAAGTTTGGGAATCCCCAAGCACAAAAGCCCCGTTGGGTTCTGTGCAGCAGAGAGCCGGAGCTTTGGGAAGGAGCTGGCAGCAGGAATTCTGCATTTCCCTCCCCTGCTCCTCCAAACATATGCGAGGCAGCCCGGGGGCTGGCAGAGGCTCTGCTGCTGACCCAGCACCGTGGCACAGCCGCAGCGAGGTCCCCACGTGCTGTCCCCAATCCCCCACTTGTCCCCTCCTCCCCCAGCTCCGGGGGCCAGGACAGCTCCACGTCCCACGGTGGCGATTCACAGGCGCTCCAGGAGCCAGGGCTCCCCCTCGATCCGCAAATATTTAACACCAAGCGAGGTTTTTCAAGGATTCCTGGGGGGATTCTCCCTGCTCAGCCCCACTCGCGGTGCGTGGATCTCTCTCACACACGGGGCTGCCACGTTACATCACCGCCCCAGGAGCGGTGACAACGTAAATAATCAGCTGATGCCGGAGCTGTCACCCAGCCCCAAATCAAACGCCTCCCTGGCAATCTTCAGCCTTGAGCCAGCCTGGGTGATTTATCTGCAGCACATCCTGGACACGAGGCTGGCTGTGAGTCCCTGTTTGGGGCTCTCTCGGGGCCCCTCAAGGTCCCCCCCGGCCCGGTGTCCCCCCCTCCCCCTCAGCCACACCACGAGGACCGCTCGCATCCCTCCACGTGTTCGCCCAAACTCCTGGAAAACGCGGCGCTGCCACCATTTCCAGCGCCGAGGTTATTAAAACACGCTTCCAAATATATTCTTGGGCGATAAACAACCAAGGTTAAGGAGGAAAAAAAACCCTAAAACAACAAAACAAAACCCTCGCGGGAAGTTCTGGCTGGAACTTCACGCTCAGGCTGTGGCTGCGCGGGGCTCCAGGGAGCGGCGGCTCCTCTCCGGGGGATGGAACCGCACCGGGAGCCGAGCGGGGCGGCCGGGGGAGGGAAACCCCCTCCCCTCCGAGGCCAGAGGGCTGCGGACCCTCCGCGACGCCCCCCGCGCTCGCTTCCACTCGGGAATGGTTTTCCCACGCAGCATCATCCCACGGCCCGGCTCAGCCCCGCAAATCCGGCTCAGCCCCCCAAGCCCGGCTCAAGCCCTCAAACCCGGCTCAGCCAAACCCGGCTCAGCCCCTAAGCCCGGCTCAACCCCTCAAACCTGACTCAGCCCCCCAAGCCTGACTCAGCCCCCCAAGCCCGGCTCAGCCCTCCAAACCCGGCTCAGCCCCCCAAACCCGGCTCAATCCCGCAAACCCGGCTCAGCCAAACCCGGCTCATTCCCACCAGTCCGGCTCAGCTCCCAAGCCCGGCTCAGCCCCTCAAACCCGGCTCAGCCCCCCAAACCCGGCTCAATCCCGCAAACCCGGCTCAGCCCCCCAAGCCCGGCTCAGCCAAACCCGGCTCATCCCCCAAGCCCGGCTCGGGGCGGCCGGCGCTGCCCACCCGCGATCCGGGCTAAGGGAGGGGGCTCTGCGGGGACCCCCCGAGGGAGCAGGGCTGAGTTTGCCAGGCTCTTACGTCCTCTTGAAGACCCCTCCGAGGCAGCTGCCGAGCAGGAGGCAGAACTGCTGCGAGAAGAAGACCCAGGTGATCTGCGAGAGCGAGCTCTGGGTCTGGCAGCGCAGGTCCAGCAGCGTGGGCCCCAGGAAGGCGATGCAGAGGCCGAAGCTGAAGAAGACGCTCCAGTAGGTGAGGGTGGGCTGCAGGTTCCTCCGGAACCGCGCCGACACCCGCTCGTCCCACCACATCGTGCGCGGCGGCGGCGGCGCGGGGCGGCCCCGCTGCTGGAGCTCGGGCGCTGGGCTCGGGCCCCGCCGCCGCCCCGCTGCCGTGCCCGGCCCCGCTCCTCCTTTGCGGGATGTGGCTCCCGATCCCGCCGCGCCGGGCGCTGGCTCCGCCTCCGGGCCGGGCGGAGCGGGGCTCCTCTCCATCCCCGCCGCCCCCGGAGCCGCCCCGCCGGACCCCGGCGCATCCCTCGGGCGCTGGAAGCGGCGTCGCGTGTCCGCCTTCCTCCTCCTCACCCTCATCCTCCTCACCCTCATCGCTCCCAGCTCCCCCCCGCGGGGGTCGCATCATCCTCCCAAAAGTGGGGCGACCCCTCTGCGCCCTCCCCGGCATTAAAGCGCAGCCACAGCGGCTACACCCGCTGGAACAGAGCACAGTTCAGGCAGGAAATCCAGAAATTCTCTTTTTTTCCCCTGCTGCCAGCCCTCCCCGCGGTCCCCCGTGGCCCTGAAAAGGTGCCACCGTGCCAGACAAACGCAATTAAAGTTGCCCCTTGCCTGGGTAAGCAGCACAAGCTGCCTTGGGGCGGGGGGAGGGCGCGGGTTTTAAAGCCGGAGCGGTTGATGCTTACGCAAAAGGTCTTCTCTAGAGGATGAGTTTATAAATATTTCACCTACTTTAGCTGGGGAAGGCTGGCAATTTTTAGAACACTCTTTCCAGGCAGAGCAGAGCCGGTGGAGCTCTGCCATGACGGAGAGCTGGCTGCAGGTGGCCGGCCGGGCACGGGACTCGCCCATCCTGTGACCCGTGCCTCTGGAATGCCGCTCCGGGGCCGCAGGTGCTCATTCTCACCTGGTCAGAGCTTAATCTTTAGCCAACCCCAAATTACATGCCAGCCCTTGTTCTTCCGTGCCATCCTGCCCGCAGAACACGGTCACGGTCCCCGCCACCACCGCAGGGGACAAAGGGACTGTGACAGCGAGGCACGGGTGATTACCGCACCCCAACCCCCCCAAACTGCCCCAAACTCGAGGCTCCTGCGGCTGCCGGGCGCCTGAGACCATGAAACAATCAAAGAGCAGCTGAAGCGCCCCGAGGGCCGGGAGCGGTGTCCTTGTGCTGCGTGACCGATGGGGACAGCCAGGGCCAGGCAGGAATGAGGCTCAGGGACAGCGGATGAGTCAACGGCACGGCGGAAATTGGGTTTTATCATCAGGGCATCAAACGCCTCCCAAACCAGCCTGGATGGGGACGCTGAGCCACAGCCTGGGGCTCTCCCTGCCGGGCAAAAACTCGATTTGAGGCCGCGCTGCTGCAGCAGCCTCTGCTTCCCTTCCCCATCGGGAGGGAGAAAGGATTGGGTTAACAAAGCCTTTCACCCAAAAGGATTGGGATAACAAAGCCTTTCCACCTAAAGGATTGGGTTGACAAAGCTTTTCCATCAAAAACTGCTGGGAAAGGCAGCCAGGAGCACCAGTGCAGCCACCTGTGTCACCTCTCCAGGTGGCCCTGGCTGGGTGATCTCCAGAGGTCTTTTCCAACCCAGACAATTCCAGGATTCTGCCATCTCCCTTTTCCCATGCATCTCCCTGCACTGATGGAAGAGCTAATCCTCATCTCCCACACTCCAGGGGCTCTGCCCCAAAAAATTCGGCTGACAAAGCTTTCCCTGGGCCACATTCCAGATCTTTATCTGGAGATAAGGGAGATCCAGGGGGCTGAGAGGCCTGAATTCCTGCTCCACCCCCCTCTCTGGTGGCATCAGCTCTCCAGGGCTTGAATTCCCAGCCCTGAAATGGCCCAGCAATGCCCTCCCCACCTCTGCAGCTTCTCTGCACTACCCCAGACACAAAGGCAGCATCCAGAGGTGACAAATACAACCCAGCCCTACCCAGAGCCACACCGAGTGACCTGGGTGCTCCTGGGAATATCAGAATTCCAGCTCCTGGGAATACCAGGGTGCCATCTCTCAGGAATATCAGAGTGCCAGCTCCTGGGATTATCAGAATTCCAGCTCCCGGGAATATCAGAATTCCAGCTCCCAGGAATATCAGAGTGCCAGCTCCTGGGAATATCAGAGTTCCAGCTCCTGGGAATGTCAGAATTCCAGCTCCTGGGAATACCAGGGTGCCATCTCCCGGGAATATCAGAGTGCCATCTCCCGGGAATATCAGAGTGCCAGCTCCCAGGAACATCAGGCCCTTCCATCAGGGCTGACACAACCCATGCAGGATCTGCTTGCAAATAAGCCCCGAGGCGTGGGTGGGTTTAGTCAGCACAAGAACACCCAGATCCCTCCTGGTTCCACAGAAATGCAGCTCCTCTCCCTGGAGGGAGCTCATCAAAATGCAAGCCACAGGGCTCCGAGGAGATGCAAGCCCCGAATTAGCTCCACGAGGAGGCACTTCCAGGCTGTTTTCCAAACTGGAATCAATGTTGTGCTTGCACTGAATTAAAACACCCCCAGTTCTGCCCTTGCTGCAGGCTGCAGAGTGAAACCATGAATGGAAGGAGGGCAGGGCTGCAGCCACAGCGTCCCTGGTGAGCTCCAGAGCGTCCAAGTGGCCTTTGGGAAACATCTTCCTTTGGTTTTTCCATGGCCTTGCACATTCCTGGGGCAGAAAGGATTTTTTTAGGTATATAAATTGTTCTTTTCAACCAGAGGAGCAGTGTTTTATCGTGCTGGGTCCTGCTTGCAGTGACTGCAGAGCTCCAGCCCCGATTTGTTGTGCTGTTGGAATCACCTCTCAGCCCAGGCTCAACACAGTGTGGAAAACCAGCTCTAAAAATAAATTTTCTAAGGGTTCCCTTGGGGTGGAACCACCTGAGGCCCCACAGGACAGCAGATTCCTGGAGCTCCTCCAAGGCTTTCCCCAGTGTTTGGGTTGGCAGCTTGGCCAAGGACTTGGAGCTCAGATGTTGGGGAAGTTTTCCCTGTCCCCCTTTAGGACAAACTGGGGCTGAGAGACCCCTAAAACCCCAAGAGTTACCCCAGCAGCCACATGTGATGGGTCCATGTGTATTTGGAGATGGGATCAAACAAAAATCCCAGCGCCACCCAAAGCCTGAGCTGATAAGAAAATAACTCTGAACCACTGAACCTGCTTGAGAAATTCCTGAGAACACAGAAAACTCCGTGTCTGAGGGGCTGGCTGCAGGAAAGATGCTCAGCAGAGCAGAGAGACAGAGAGAGGGAGTGTCCACCTCGTGTGTTTCGGGGTCAGGAGCTCCCAGACGGGCAGGTTTGGGGAGCTTGGCTCCAATTCTAGGTCAAACACGAGCCCGAAGTCTCGGCCTGGTTGTGGCAGAGCTCGTCAGCCTTGTCTGGAGGAGGAAGCGCTGCCCTCCAGATCCCTCCCTCCCAGCTGGAATGACTCCCACACCCACTGCCCTGCAGCTGGCACCCCGCTGCTTCCTCCTTCGCAGCCCTAAATCCCTGCCAGGGAGGGCAGCTGGGGTGGCACAGCCAGGCTGAGCCCCCGAAAAATGGGAGGGAAGGGAGGATGGAAGGGATGAAGGACAGGGATGGAAGGGCAGGGATGGATGGACAGGGATGGATGGACAGGAATGAAGGACAGGAATGGAAGGATAGGGATAGATGGACAGGGATGGATGGACAGGGATGAAGGACAGGGATGAAGGACAGGGATGGAAGGACAGGAATGAAGGACAGGGATGGAAGGACAGGGATGGATGGACAGGGATGAAGGACAGGGATAGAAGGGTTTAGTATCAAAGGCATCCCAGAACGTTGGGGAGAGAATGATGTATTTGGCTCCATCTTATTAGAAGGCTGATTAATTATTTTATTATACTATATTACATACATTTAAAGTGAATTTGTAAGTGCTTACCCTGCACACAGCTGCACAGTGCTGCACTCAGTTCTGTGACTGTTCTGTGACTCTCTTGTCACTCTCCACAGGGATGGATGGACAGGGATGGATGGACAGGGATGGATGGACAGGGATGGATGGACAGGAAGGAAGGACAGGGATGGAAGGACAGGGATGGATGGACAGGAATGAAGGACAGGGATGGAAGGACAGGGATGGATGGACAGGAATGAAGGACAGGGATGGATGGACAGGGATGGATGGACAGGGATGGATGGACAGGAAGGAAGGACAGGGATGGAAGGACAGGGATGGAAGGGCAGGGATGGATGGACAGGAAGGAAGGACAGGGTTAAAAGGGTTTAGTATCAAAGGCATCCCAGAACGTTGGGGAGAGAATGATGTATCTGGCTTCATCTTATTAGAAGGCTGATTAATTATTTTATTATATTATATTACATACATTTAAACTGAATTTGTAAGTGCTTACCCTGCACACAGCTGCACAGTGCTGCACTCAGTTCTGTGACTGTTCTGTGACTCTCTTGTCACTCTCCAGACACACAGACACACTCTTGGCCCTGACAGGCCCAGGGAACAGAACACCATCACTCTGGGTAAATCATTTCCATATTGCCGTTTACTTTGGTACAACACAGGCGCAGCAAATGATAAGAACTGCGTTTTTCCTTTCTCTGAGGTTCAGAGAATGTGAAACCCAGAAATATTCTTGGGAAAAATTGTGCCTTGCTTTTCTCTGTGAAATGTGGCAACAGAAGGACACCCAAATCACCCTGCTGTGGGAGATCCAGGACTCCTGTACAATTAACTAATATGGTTAAGCAGAAGCTGTTTATTGTTTACATTACACAAACTTCTATAGATTCTACAAATGACTGGGTACACAATTCTTGATTGGTGATTTTGTCTTGTTCTCTCGTTTCCTGCCTCTGTTTCTCAGTATCCGTGGTTGCAGTCTAGGTGTTTTACAGTCTTCTGCTATCCAGTTTTTGTGGTCTTGGTATTTGGTTTCTCAGCTTCTTGGTTCTTATTTTAGCACAGTTGATGTCTTGGTAACTTTGATGGATTTTCCAGAGAGAAAATTCTGAGAAATTCTGAGCGAATTCTGCTAAGAACAGTTACGAGCGGCATGGCTGGTGCTCTCTGAGGCCTGAGTTGTTCAGATACAACATCCCACAACTCCTGCAAGATCCCACAATTCCTGCAAGATCCCACAATTCCTACAAGATCCCACAGTTCCTGCAAGATCCCACAATTCCTACAAGATCCCACAATTCCTGCGAGATCCCACGACTGCCGCATCACCCCACGGAGGGCAGCCGGTGTCACACCCAGGTACCCCGCAGCATCCCTGCAGCACCGCTGGGGACATTTGGGAACATCTGGGAGGCAGGAGGGGGCACGGGGTGCTGTGCAGGCTCCGGATCCGGCCCTGCCAGCTGCAGGAATGAGGGTGGCAGATGGAAGAACTGGTTTGGCAAACAGCTCCTTCCTGGGACCTGCCCTGGGCAGCCCGGAGGTGACTCAGCTGGGCGGGGGGGAGGGGATGCAGGGAATTGTCCCTGTCCCAAATCCCCGCTGGCTCTGGCCCAAAAACCCTACAGGCCCCCCAACAACCCTACAGACCCCCCAAAAACCTCACAGATCCCCCAAAAACCTCACAGATTCCCCAAAGACCCCACGGATCCCCCAAAGATCTCACAGATCCCCCAAAAACCTCACAGATCTGCCAAAGACCCCACAGATCCCCCAAAGATCTCACAGATCTGCGAAAGACCCCACAGATCCCCCAAAGATCTCACAGATCTGCCAAAAACCCCACAGATCCCCCAAAGATCTCACAGATCTGCCAAAGACCCCACAAACCCCCCAAATACCCCCCAGATGCCCCAAAGACCCAACAGATCTCCCAAAGATCCTGTCACCCTGTTTTTTGAAGTTCTTTAAAGCCTTCTGAATGTTTACATTCCTGTAATGAACTTTTTAACGCACTTTATGTAAATAATTCGTTGTTTTGCATTCTTTTGTGGAGGAGGAGAAACTTGATGGGCTGCTGGTTTGTCCAGCGTCATTGGAGAGGTGGCACTGTCACCCTCCAATCCACTGTCACTTTTGGAAATCTAGAAATGTTGGAGTCCCAAATTAAACATCTTGCTTTTTTACCTTGGAGATGCCAGTGTCCACGCGGTTTTATTTTGTGTCCTAAAGCAACAAGACCCCCCAGATCCCCCAAAGACCTCACAAAGACCCCACAGATCCCCCAAATACTCCACAGATGCCCAAAGACCCCACAAATCCCCCAAAAACCCCCAGGTCCCCCCGAGCCCAGCCTGGCTCTCCCACCCCCCTGCAGTTCCGGGGGTTCTCCCCAGGAATGCTGCGCCACAGGAATATCCCAAAGGGTCCCCAGCTGGGTGTCCCCGATCCCAGGGGCATTTAGGAGCTGGATTTGTAGGAAAAGGGAATTTTTTTCCCCCCAGAATTAGTTTGTCCCTCGTTTCTTCCCCAGCTCTGCCCCACAGCCTGGGCAGGGCCGGGCAGCTTTGGCTTTATTTGCCCGGCAGGGCTGTGCCAATGTTTGTTCAGGGCCTTGGGATCCCTGCAAGGACACCAGGGACGTTTTCCCTGCTCCGGGGTTTCCTTGCAAAGCTCCTTTTGCGTGGCATTCACATTCTCTGAAATAATCCCCTCACCCAGGATTTTTCTCCTGGGAAGCTGAGAAGCATCAGACAAAAAGGAAAACAATTCTTGTCTCATTTGCTTCTCCTCTGTTTGCTCGTGTGGAATGTGTTTGGGGATGGTTCACCCACAGGTGATTGTTTCATTGGGTTCTGCTGTGAATTAATTTGACTCTTTGGCCAATTGGGGCCAAGCTCTGGAAAGAGTCACGAGTTTTCATTATTATATTTTCATCATCATTATTATTATTATTATTAATAATAATAATAACAGCAATAGTAATAATAACAATGTTTATAGACTATAGCATATAATATAATATAGTATATTAATTTTTATTATTATTTATTAATTTTTTCATTACTGTCTTTAAAAAAATCTTTTATCATCTTTTACGATTTGTCTGTATCCTTTCTGTGTTCTTTAGCAGAGTTTAGTGCAGCGTTCTTTAATATAACACAGATCATAAAACAGCAAATTAGCCTCCTGAGAACACGGGGCCAGATGCATCACTGCTCCTGCCACGGGGATCCCTGCAAGTACAATCCTTTTGTGCTCAGAATCCCGGCTGGAGCTGCAGGGGGTGAAGGGGGGCACGGGATGAGCCAGCTGCTTTCCCTGGAACCCATCACCTTCCCAGGAGCTGCCCTCCTGGCACTGCCCACCCTCCTTCCACCCCAAAAAACCCCACATCCTTCTCCTGTCAGAATTTAAAAAAGAGGAAAAATTGTATCTTTTACAAACCCATCCCATACTCCGTGAATTTTCCTTAGGACAATGCAACAGATCAGATGGAAAAACCCAACCAAAACATTGGAAAACCTTGGGAAAATGCTATTTAGTTCATTTTTTTTTTTTGTTTATTTCTGTGTAAGGAGAGAAAAAAGAAGCACAAAATCATCTGAAAAAAGAAAAATAGAAATCTTATTTAAAAATCTTTTAAAAAAATAGAAATCTTATAAAAATCTTAAATATAAAAAGAAAAATATTTTTCATCTGAAAAAGAAAAATAGAAATATTTTTCTATTCTATTTCTATTTTTCTGAAATAGAAAATTTGAAATATTCTTATAAAATATATCCAAGAGACTGACAGATGGATAAAATCCTTTATTATCATTATTTATTTTTTGTACCTTTCCGTTTATTCCAGAAAAACTTTCTCTCTCTCTCTCCCTCCCTCTCTCTCTATACATATATAAAAATCATTACTTCTTTCGGAATAAATCCTTAAAATCATTTATTTTAAAACAAACATTTTTTTTTTTTTTTTTGTACAGCACTAGTTAAATACATTTATTTATTCTCAGTTTTCTGCCAACGAATCACCCCAGAGAACATTCACAGTCTGGGGATCCATCCTGGCCCCTTCCATCGATTTCTCCTGCTGGAGGATGCTGAGGGTGGAGGAAGGCAATGAGGAAATGTGGAATTTTTTATTATTTGTGCTCAGACACGGCTCGCAGGGATCCAAAATCCAATTTTACACCATTTGAGTGTCCAGATGTGCAGCACAGCTGGAAATCAGGTGGAAAAACCCAAACAAAATATTGGAAAACCTCGGGGAAAATGCTCCTTAATTCCATTTTTTTCATCTTGTGTTTAAGGAAGAAGGGAAAAAAACCCATTTATTTTGTCCTGAATCTCCAAAACCCAAAGGAATTTTGTTGTTTGACTTCTCCACATGGATCTGTTGGGCCAGGAAAGGAGGATCCATGTGGGAATGGAGGGATGGGATGGAATTAACTGCTCTGCCTCCAAGTGTTGTTGTTGTTGTTGTTGTTGTTGTCCCAAAGCCTGACCTCGCTCTGCACATTGATTTAATTCTATTCCTTCACCCAACCATCAGCTGGCCAGACAAAAGAATACCAGGAATACACATTTCCTGAGGGCACAGCCAAAAAATCCCGCTTTCTGCTAAGAAAAAAAAAAAAAAAAAAGGGAAAAAATTCCAAGAAAAACGAGTGCAAGACAAAGCAACGACTTCCTTTGGCCTGCCAGGAGCAGAGGCTGCTCCAGGACGTGGTGGATGGGAGAATCCATGAAATGAGGGGGAAAAAATGCTGGAAAACCACGGAAATTCCCAACATTTTCATGAAAATTCCAATTGACGCTCCAAAACCTGGGAAATCCTGCCCAGGGATGGGGTTTTATAGGGATGGGGCATCCAGAGGGTTTCTCTCCTCGTAAATCCAGCCTAAAAGGGCTGGAATGTTATGCCAGGGTTGGAAAAGTGGGATTTAATTCCAGGATTTAATCCCTGCCAGTCTCCAGCCCCGTTTTTTGGGTGTTTTTTTTTTTTTTTTTTTTTTTTTTTTTTTTTTTTTTTTTTTTCCCAGCTGTGGAGATCAGAGCGTGGCACCAAATATTTACACTCCAAGTGGGAATCAAATATCCATGAAATGCCTGGGACAAAAGGGGTTATCTGGAATTGGGGCTGCTGGGAGCTGATCAGTAACGGGGGGAATGGAACCCTCTGGAATTCTCTGGAATGATGTCAAGTTGGGGGGTTCTGGGTGTGATTCCAGAGCGGAAAAATAAAAAAAAAATCTGGCAAAAAATTCCTTGGGAAAGCTGGAATTCTAAAGAAAGGAATGTTCCACTCCATAAAAAAAAAGTTTAGGAGGGAAGAAATTCCCGTTTTTCCCAGGTTTTGGGTGTTGCCAAATGTTGGGAATTCTCTCACGAGGTGGAAACCCTAACCCTAACCCCCCACCCTTTTGGGGGGATTTCTAGGGAAAAAGGGAAAGGCTGTGCAAGGATAAACAGGAGCCTGCAGGGCTTTTCCTGATCCTGGGAATGCTGTCCTGGCTCTGTGGGATTCTCCCAGCAGTTTTCCTTGCCCTTCAGCAGGAATATTGGATCTGGATCTGAGTATCCCCCGTGGGAATGTGGCATGGCTCAGCTGGGCACCAGCGCCCCTGGAAGTTCATTCCCACTCTCAGGGTGTGGGAATGGGAAAAACGAGCAGGAAAACTGAGCAAAGAGAGGTCAGGGGTATCCTGGGTGGTGCAGGGAGGGTTCCTGCCCTGATCCAGGCTCTGCTCCCCTGGGAATACCAGAATTCCTCACCCCAAGCACCTGAAGGAGCCGTGTCCGTGTCCTGCCTGCTGAGATCCTGACAGGAGCCCTGGGAAGGGCAGCTCTGGTGCCAAGGAAATTCCTCTGTGGGAGGAAAGATGGCACTGGAAGAGCTCAGCCCGGCTCCAGCTGCAGGAGGGAACCACGAAAAGAGGGAACCAGGAAAAGAGGGAACCAGGAGGGACCAGGGAAAAATGGAATTGGAAGAGACCAGGAAAAGAAGGAACCAAGAGAGACAAGGAAAAAAGGGAATCAGGAGAGACCAGGAAAAGAAGGAACCAGGAGAGACAAGGAAAAGAGGGAATCAGGAGGGAACAAGGAAAAAGAGAGTCAGGAGACACAAGGAAAACACGGCCCCGAATGCGTCACTGGGGGCTGGGGGCTGTCCCTGCTCTTCCCCATCCCCTGGAATCAATTAGGGAACAATTAGGGAACAGAGCAGGGATGGGCAAACCTCAAACAATGCAGACGTCTGGAGACTCGTCTGGGACAGAGCTCTGGTGGCACCGGGGAGCTCCCGGGGAGCTCCGGGCGCTGGCACCGGCAGGAGCCGCCCCGGGGAGCTGCAGGCTCGCCTCATTTTCCCTCCCACTGAGCATTTTCCAAGGATTGCTGGAGGAATCACTCCCTGCTCCAGGAGGGAACAGCCCCACGGAGAGCTGGAGCCCGGAGCCAAGTGCCAGTCCCAGTGCCAGTCCCGGTCCTGGGTGCCAGTCCTGGGTTCCAGTCCCGGTGCCAGATGCCAGTCCTGGTCCCAGGTGCCAGTCCCAGCTCCAGGAGTCCGTGCCACATCCAGAGGGAGCTGATCCCCCAGGAAAGCCAAGCCCACGGTGTGGGCATGGCAGAGCAGAGGGGCTCCATGCCCTGCTCACACCCTGCCAGGCTGGGGGGCAGAGCTGCGGCAGGGATGGATTTATCCCCGAAGTGTCTGGAGAGGGAAAACCCCCCTGGGGCAGCAGCAAAGCTCTGTGAGCACCGATCCTGCCCAGCCTGGGCACGGCCGAGGGGTTTGAGGGGCTGAGGGGTTTGAGGGGCCGAGAGGTTTGAGGGGCCGAGGGGTTTGAGGGGCCGAGGGGTTTGAGGGGCTGAGGGGTTTGAGGGGCTTCCCTTCCCTTCCCGGGGCTGTTTCTGGTGCCCACAGCCGAGCCGGGGGATGGTTGGCACCTCTCCCCCGGGCACAGGCGGGCGTGAGCAGCGCTGCGGGACCGGGCTGTGCCACAGGGGGGGCTCAGAGCTGTGACAGAGGGGGACATGAGCCCTGAGAGCCCCCCGGGATCCCTCCTGCTCCGTGGGCTCTGTGCGGATGGGAATGGGGCTGCTCCATCCCCCCCTGGCCGGGAGGGGCCGGTCCCGCTGGGCACAGCCCTGCCAGGGGAGCTGCAGCCGTGCCAGGCCCTGCCCGGGCTCGGGACAGCCCAGCTTGGGAACAGGGACTGGGAGAGGCTGGGGGGAGCAGGGACAGCCCAGTTTGATAGGAGGGACAGCCCAGTTCGGGAGCAGGGATATCCCAGTTCGGGAGCAGGGACAGCCCAGTTTGGAAGCAGGGACAGCCCAGTTTGGGAGCAGGGATTGGGAGAGGCTGAGGGGAGCAAGGGGGAATTCTGGCTGCTCCACCCTCAGCTGGATTCGGGTACCAAAACAGGGAGGGGAAAGGGGGTTCTGCAGGCAGAGGTGAAATACTGGGGGGCTGCTCTGGTTCCTGTGCCCAGATGTGCCCCAGATGTGCCCCAGATGTGCTCCAGGTGCTCCCAGTGCCAGGCCAGGCCGTGCCCAGCAGTCCTAACGTGGTCTCCCAAAAAACCAGGGGGTGCAGGGCAGCTTGTCTGAGCAAAGGGGCATTTCCTGCAACTCCTGCCTGTGCCAAACCCACAAATCCCCACCCTGAACCTCCAAACCCCACAAATCCCCAACCCTGAGCCCCCAAACCCCACAAATCCCCCCCGATCCTCCTGGGGCAGCACAGGCTCCTCCCTGGAGCTCCTCTCGGAGGGGACAACACCAAGACAAGGGGGGGACAAGGCCACAGGTGCATGGAGGGCAGCTCCCGGGGGTTTGGGTCCTGCTGGAGCCGGGAATTCTGCCGAGGGTCGGGTGGGAGCCGCTCCTTTCTCAGCGCTTCCATCGCCATGGCAACCAGGGCAACGCCAGATCCCGGTTTAAAATATGCTCTGCCTCCTGTTCTTGCCGCGGGCTGGGGAGGGGACACAGACACAGGGCTCAGGGGGGCACGGGGGGCTCTGCAGGGTGCTGGGGGGGATTCCCAGAGGAGCCGGCCTCAGGAGATGTGCCAACAAAGATGCCCAGGGGTGGTTTGTGACTGAAGAGGCGACAGGGAGCAGGTGTGGGTTTGTCCTGCCCAGAGCTGGGGCAGATCCCGGCCCTGGGCAGCCCTACCTGAGTGCTGGAAGGCTGAGCCTCGCTGGCCGGGGTCCTTCTGGAGCTGGATCTCCTTCAGGGAGAAGATGGAGGCAGCTGGGCAGAGGGGGCAGGGGGAGAGGGGTCAGTGCTGCCCCAGGGTGGCACCTCCACGGAGCTCCTCCGTCAGCGTCCCACCCCATCTCAGCCCACCCAAATTATTATTATTATTATTATTATTAATATCATTATTATCATCATAATCATTATTACTTCCATAATTATCATTATTATTATCATTATCATTATAATTATCATTATTACTATTATAATTATGTTATTCTTTATTATCATTAATTGTATTATTATTACTATTAATATTATTATTTTTTATTCTTAGTTATTATTATTATTCATTATTATTGTAATTATTATTTTTAATTATTATTATTAACATTATTAATGTTTTAAATTATTATTATTAGTATCATTGTTATTATTTGTTATTATTTGTTATTACAGTTATTGTCATTAATTGTATTATTATTACAATTACTATTAATATTATTATTAGTTATTATTTGTTATAGTTATTATCATTAATTGTATAATAATGACTATTACTATTATTATTAGCTATTAGTTATTAGAATTAATTTTAAATAATATGTATTATAATTATAATTATAATTCCTCGCTCCCACAGCCATCAGCTCCTGCCCACCCTGCTGCAGAGGCTCCTCTGAGGGGCAGGAGGTGCTGGGGGTCCCTCTGGAGCCCTTTGGGGGGCAGCAGCACTTACTGTCAGGCAGGAGGTGCACGCGCTCGCCCAGGCTCCTGAAGTAGGGGTGCTGCAGGGCTGCCTCGGCTGAGATCCGGCCCTTGGCTCTATACTGCACAGAGCCCCGAGAAAAGCCATCAAAACTCATTTACACCACACATCTGGGCAACCCTGCACGTTTATATCACACATCTGGGCACCTCTCTACATTTCCACCACACATCTGGGCACCTCTGCCCATCCCAGCAGTGCCACCCACCCACCCTGTGGCCCTGCCCTGCTCCAAATGCCCCTTCCCTTCCCTTCCCTTCCCTTCCCTTCCCTTCCCACCACTCACCAGGAGCAGATTTGTCAGCAGGTCAACACCTTCCGAGTCCAGCCTGGGAGAGAGGGGAAATAAAACCAAAACTGCACCAAGGTTGCACCAAGGAGGCTGCAATAACCACCGGGAGGGACGAGTGGCACTGCAGCCTCGAGCCCCATGAGGAGAAAATGAGCCTGGGCTGCCCGGGCTGCCCTTCACACCCCTCAAACCCCCAATCTTTATCTGCCCCTGCTCCTGGGGTACCTTGGGGCGTGATTTAGCAGTGGCTGGGCTCGGTACTGGCTGAAGTTGTAAGCCTTGAACTCCTCGTTGGACGTTATCCCAGGCCAGGTGTCCTCGGTGGGGGTTCCTGTGGGGGCAGAGGGGACCTGCCATGGGCACTGGGTGTGATGGAACCCTTCAGGAGTGCGGGGCCTGTCCCCGAGAGAGGGAACCGATGTCCCCAGGGGCTGGCAGTGCCAGCAGGGAGCCTCTCATCCTTACACCTGTGCCAGCCTGGAGGGGGCTGCAGGCAGCTTCTGTCCATGCCGGCTGACCCCTGCCCACCCCTGCCCACCCTGTCCATGCCAGCTGACCCCTGCCCACCCCAGCCATGTGTGCCCACCTCTGCCCATGTCAGCCCATCCCTGCCTGTTCCATCCCACCCCTTCTGACCCCATCCCACCCCTTGTCATTCCTGCCCACTCCATTCCATCCTCATTAATTCCTGCAACCCCAGTCCACCCCATCCCACCCCTGCTCCCTCCTTCACACTGCATCCCACCCAACCCTAACCTCATCCTACCCTATCCCTGTTCATTCCATCCCATCCCTGCTCCCTTCTTCACACCCCATCCCATCCCATCCCATCCCATCCCATCCCATCCCGTCCCGTCATCCCACCCCGCCCCTCCCAATTCCGTTCCCGGAGCCGCCCCCCGGTGCCGCTGCCGCTCCCGGAGCCGTTCCCGGTGCGGCGGGCAGCCACTGCCGGAGCGTTCCCGGAGCCGCTCCCGGAGCCGCTCCCGGTGCCGCGGGCAGGCAGTGCCGGTGCGGCTCCCGGAGCCGCGGGCAGGCAGTGCCGGAGCCGTTCCCGGTGCGGCTCCCGGAGCCGTTCCCGGTGCCGCGGGCAGCCACTGCCGGAGCCGCTCCCGGTGCGGTTCCCGGAGCCGCTCCCGGAGCCGCTCCCGGAGCCGCTCCCGGAGCCGTTCCCGGTGCCGCGGGCAGGCAGTGCCGGTGCGGTTCCCGGTGCCGTTCCCGGTGCCGCGGGCAGGCAGTGCCGGAGCGGTTCCCGGTGCCGCGGGCAGGCAGTGCCCTCGCGCGGGGACGCGGGCTCAGCGCACGGCGCTCACCCAGCAGGCGGAAGATGAGGTGCAGCTCCTCCTTCACCGTGGAGCCGGGGAACATCGGCCGGCCCGTCACCATCTCGTAGTGGATGCAGCCGACCCCCCTGAAGCGCCGGGGACACCCCGGGGTCAGAGGGGACAAACCCGCGGGTGGCGCCGGTGGAGCGGGATCGGCTCCTGGAGTGGATCCGCTCCCACCGGGGTGGGAATGGCACGGACCGGACCCCGAGTCCCAGGGGATGGGGAAAACAGCTCTGGGAGAGCCCAGGGACATGGGGACAGGGAAATCTGCACTGGGAGATCCCAGGGACATGGGGACAGGGAAGTCTGCTCTGGGAGAGCCCTGGGGACAGGGAAAACAGCTCTGGGAGAGCCCTGGGGACACGGGGACAGGGAAATCTGCTCTGGGAGAGCCTGGGGACATGGGGACAGGGAAAACAGCTCTTGGAGAGCCTTGAGGACAGGGAAATATGCACTGGGAGAGCCCCAAACCCTCTGGTGTAAAAAGCATCAGGGGACAAGAACAGCTCTGGAAGAGCCCCCAAACTCTGGTCTTAACAGCCCCACAGAAAACTGCTTTGAGGAGTGCCAAGAACAGGGAAATCTGCACTGGGAAAGCTCTGGGGACATGGGGACAGGGAAATCTGCCCTAGGAGAGCCCCAAACCCTCCGGTGTAAAAAGCCTCAGGGGACAGGGAAAACTGTTCTGGGAGAGCTCTGGGGGTGGGGAAAACAGCCCTGGGAGAGCCCCCCACCCTCTGTGGTACCCAGCACGGTGAGGATGAGGATGGAAACGCCCGACCCCTCCTGGAGAGCCCGGGGAGCTCGCGGGGAGCTCGGTGCCTCACCACATGTCGATGGGCGTGGAGTACTCGGTGGATCCCAGCAGGACGTCGGGGGGCCGGTACCAGAGCGTCACCACCTCGTTGGAGTAGGTTTTTGTGGGGACAGACTTGGCCCTGGCTAATCCTGAGGGCAGGAGGGACACACATCAAGGAGCTGCCCCTTTTTTCCCAATCCTGCATCGCCCCTGGAGGGCTTCACCTACCAAAATCAGCCAGCTTGAGCTCCCCTCGCTCGTTGATAAGCAGGTTCTGGGGTTTGAGGTCTCGGTGCAGGATTTTCCTGCCGTGGCAATAAGCCAGGCCACGGAGCAGCTGGAACATGAAGATCTGCAGGGAGGAGGAGGAGGATTTAAGAGGAAGGTGCATTTAGGACTAAAACTCATCCTGCCTTGAGGAATCTGGATGTTGTGGGCAGGAAAGACCCCTCGGAGCTGTGCTGTGGGAAGTGTCACGGAATGGGACGAGTGAAGCGTGCACGTGCAGTGATTTTATTTGGGGTGGAAACGCTGGGGGAGCCTCAGGAAGGGCAAAGGGAGCAAGAACTGAAGGGTGAAGGGATCTCCAGCCTCCCCCAGCCCCACAACTTCCCCACCCAGGACGAGGGACAGGGGAGGGGTCCCTGCACGCCCCTCACCTTCACATTGTGCACACTCATCAGGTTCCCGCAGTTCTCCAGGTACTGCTTGAGGTCGTTGTCCTGCAGAGGGAAGGACACGTCAGTCTGTCCTTCCGTCGTCCCCCCAGCCCCCAGAGGAGCCCCCAGACCCACCAGGTACTCGAAGACGAGGGTGAGGCAGCGCTCGGTGTGGATGATGTCGTGCAGGGTGACGATGTTGGCGTGTTTGAGGTTCTTCAGCAGCGACACTGCGGGGACAGCGGCGTTGGGGCAGCAGGACCCGGGGCTGGGCACGGGCACAGCCACCCCAAACCCTCCTGGGAGCCTGGGGGAGGCCCCTCCCGGCCTCACCTTCCCGGATGGCCGTGCACGGAGCGCCCTCCTCGTGCTCCAGGCGGATTTCCTTCAGCGCCACCAGGTTCTCGGTCAGCTTGCTGCGGCCCTTGAACACCGTGGCGTAGGTGCCCTGGCAGGGGACAGGGGACAGGGGACGTTTCCCAGGGTGGCACAGCACTGGTGTCCCCAAAACATTTGGAGGAAGGACCATTTGAGGTGACAGCAGCAGGGCTCAGCTCCATGAGAAAGACTCGCTCTGAAAATTTCTGGATATTGAAGATTTTTGCCCTTTGTGCTTCGAGCTGCCCTTTGAGTTTCATTGAATTCCTTACAGGGGTGTCACAGACTACTCACCTCTCCCAGTTTGTCCAGTTTAATGTAGGTTTCCAGCTTCCCAAAGCCAATATCTGACTGTGAGAGAGAAAGGAAAACATCACTGGGGAGGAGGGAGCCTCATCCAGGGATGGCTTCACCTCCAGAAGGGTTTCCAGGGACACTGGGCAGTGACAATTGGGATTTTTACTCCATTTACTGCCCAAACCCTCTGTGTATCCCGGGAAAAGCCGTTCTGAGCAGGGGAGTGAAGGTGCTGGAACCCGAGTTGCTGCACAACCCCCAGAGTCACATTCCTTATTCATGAGGGGTTCATGAATATTAATGACACATCGCCCTGGCTTTGTTTTATTGATCAGACAACACAGGCAGGTAAATTCCAGCTCTCCTTCCCCCTTCTCTCCTCCTGAAAGGGCACCTTGGGTCCCAAAATGCCTCCTGGGGCCTGGCTGAGGTACCTGGGCACCTCTGGGCATACCTGGTGTCTGCACAGGGAGATTTTTCTCCTGCTCTGTTGTACACAGAGTTTTTACTCCTATTTCTGCTGCTGCAGCAAAGGAAGGGAAATGCCACCACTGGAGCCAAGGCTGATTCATTATTTATCCACATTTGCATTTCGGCTGAGCTGCAGGAGGGTTTCCCTCTCCTGCTTTGGAAAGGAGCCAGGCTGAGAGGGCAGCCAGGTGTGCACAGGGGAGGGAGAAGGTGGGAATGGCCCAGCAGGTGCACGGGAAGGGATGCAGATCTCAGAACTGTGGGATCACTGAGGCTGGAAAATCGCGGTGGGATCATCAAGTCCCAGCTCTGCCCAATCCCCACCCTGAGCACTCAGTGCCACCTCCAGGGATGGGCACTCCAAACCCCCCTGGGCAGCCCCTTCCAGCCCTTTCCAGGAGGAATTCCTGCTGATGTCCAACCTGAGCCTCCCCAGCCCAGCCTGAGGCCGTTCCCTCTCCTCCTGTCCCTGTTCCCTGGGATAAGATCCCAAATCCCCCCCGGCTGTCCCCTCCTGGCAGGGAGTTGTGCAGAGCCACAAATTCCCCCTGAGCCTCCTTTGCTCCAGGCTGAGCCCCTTCCCAGCTCCCTCAGGATTCTCCAAACCCTTCCCAGCTCCCTCAGGACTCTCCAAACCCTTCCCAGCTCCCTCAGCTGCTCCCGGCGCTGCTGGGGCTGTGCAGGCAGGGCTGGGATTGGGCAGGGACACGAGGGGACCTCAGTGGCACCTGGAGGAGCTGGCACAGCGGGACACGGCTGCAGCAGTGCCAGGGGGACACGCGGGGGATGCCGTGCCTGGCACTGCCCCCTCTGCTCGGTGCCACTTACGAGGGAGGCCCGGCGGGACATCCTGCTCAGGGGCTTGGGCAGCTCCAGGCTCTCCATCTGCAGCTTCTGCAGGAACTCGGGGGGCAGCCGGATGTCCATGGGCAGCGAGAGGCGCTTGCTGACGTCCTGCAGGGAGGGGACAGAGCACAGGGCAGTGACACGAGGACATTCGGGGGAAGAGAGCGGGCAGTGCCATGTCGGCATGATATTTTCTGGGAATGTTGCAGTGTGATTTCATGGTTTACCCCAGAACCCCAGGTTTCTCCCCTGAAGTTTCCCTCCCAGGTGTGTCAGTCACCTCTCCTCTCCCCACCCCGATCCCTGCCGAGCACTGTCTGTCAATCATGGAATTCCAGAAGGGAATTGGGCAGATTCAAAAGATGCCCCCCAGGGCATCCAGGTGTCCTTTGCCCCTGAGCCCTCCTCTCCCACCTGGCTGGTGGCTCCCTATCCCTTCCCTCTCCCCGGGTAAAAGGGCAAGGACACCACGTGCCCGGGCAGTTCTGTTGGAGGAGTTGCTGGATTCAGATGCCTGTGGCCCAAAATAAAAACTCTGGATTGAAACCCTCCATCAGAACCAACTCCTTCCTCCACCATCGCCCTAAAGCTTCCCCAGCACAGGGAGCCTGAGGAGCGACCCTCGACCAGAGGAAGCTCCATCCCGGAGCTCTGGCACGCCTGGGCTTGTCTCCACACACCCAGCTGTGACCCACAGCTAGCCAAAGTGTCTCTGGGGTGAAACACCACAGCTGCCACTGTTTGGTTCAGCTGCAGGGGACAGACAAGCCAAGGCACGCCCCGTCCCCAATATTGGTAACACCAATATGGAAAAATCCTCTTTGCCCAGGATTCTTCTCCTGGGAAGCTGAGAAGCCTCAGAGAAAAATGTAAATAATAATTGTCTGATTTGCTTCTCCTGTTTTGCTGCTTTGGAATGTGGCAGGTGCGCGTTTGGTTCCATGTGAATTGTTTTTACTTAATGACCAATCAAAGCCAGCCGTGTTGGACTCGCTGGTCAGTCACGGGTTTTTATTATTCATTTTTTTCTAGCCTTCTGATGTATCTTTTCTCTATAGTTTAGTATAGTTCTAGTATATAATTTCATATAATATAATGTGAAGTCATATAATATAATGTAATTTCATATGATATAATATAATTTCATATAATATAATTCCATATAATATAATTTCATATAACTTCATATAATATAATTTCATATAATATAACATAATTTCATATAATATAATATATTTTAATTTCATATAATATAATTTCATATAATACAATGTAATGTAATGTAATATGATATAATATACTATGATATAATGTAATATAATATAATATAATTAATATAATATAATATAATATAATATAATATAATATCAGCCTTCTAAGAATATGGACTCAGATTCATCTCTTCCCTCGTCCTGGAACCCTCACAACCACCACAGTGCCACTCAAGGGAAGGAGGTGGTGGCACATGGCGAGCGCCCCGCGGGAGTCACAGCATGTCAGGGCTCGTGTGTGACACTGCCACGTCCCAAACCGCAGCCAGCCAGCAGGGAGGTGACACCCAGCTGTCCCCAGGTCCCCCAGCACTTGCCTCCATGGAGCAGCGGCGCTGGCCGTGGTTGCGGTAGCGCACGGCGGCCACCGGCGACCGGCCCTGTCCCTCCGGCGGGGACACCGGGCTGCCGTCAGCTGCCACCTCCCTGCCCAGCTGTGCCAGCTGCAGGTGTCCCTGAGCCAGGTCTGGGGACGAAAGGAAAGCAGAGTGAGCTGCGGGAGGGGTGGCAGGAGCGCCGAGGAGGGAGGGCAGGGCAGGGATGCTCCGGGGATGTGGGAATCTCTTCTTCCTTCTCTATGTCCACAGGGAATTCTGCGTTCTGCTCTGGATTTCTGGGGCGTCAGGAAATGCTGAAATCACTTTAGTACCAGGAGTCCTGTCCCGTTTTTAACAGGATGATGCCAGGGGCTGCTCCCGAGGAGGCAGCACCAAACTGGGCGTGCTGGGAGCCAGGATGGAGCACTGGAGGAGAAAAGAGTCAAGCAGGACAGAGCAGCCCATCCCTCCCTTCTCCCAGCTTTGCAGCCATGCTCCAAAAACCCCAAAAAACCCAAAAATCCCTGCAGACGTTCCCCGGAGCGAGGGGAGCAGTGAAAGTCCCCAGGGAGCGCGCCAGGCTGAGCCCTGCCCTGTCCCTGCCCTGTCCCTGCCCTGTCCCCGGGGCTCAGGCGACAATCCGGGCTCCGGGGATGATCTCACGGCTGAGGAGCGGCAGGGAGGGAGGCAGGGCTGATTTTCACGGGGCGCTGAGCAGGGCTGGGACCTGGCTGCGCTTTGCTCGGCTGACGGATGAGAGGTGGCAGGCAAGTGACCTGGCAATGCCATGGGTTTGTGCCACGGGCACGGAGCTGGGGGCTGCCCAGCCCTCACCTCCCCCCGTGCCAGGGGGGTTGAGAGGGGCTGAAACGGTGCCAGGGCTTTTGGGCACACAGTAAAACCCCTCCTCTGCTCCCTGTCCCTCTCCCTCCATCTGTTTTTACAGCAGCAATCAGGAAACGTCCCCTGAATTAACCACAGGTATGAGAATAATGTGGATTAATTCAACCGGACCGAATCTTTTTAACTTCCTCGTTTGCCGAGCGAATTGCAATCAAGGAAAGCAAAGGACATTTAAGGTCTGACTGGACGGAGCCTGAGTAACCCCCTGGAAATGTAATTTTGGGTGAATTTGTGCTGTTCCCACATGTGAAACAAAACCAAAGCTGGGTAGAAGGTGCAGCCTGCAAGCCAGCAGCTCTGACTCCAGTGGATCAGAGACAAACTCTTTGTCATATTTGATGTAAAATCAGAGATAAATCCACAACCCGGACACTCCAGTGTGAGAGGAATGGAGGATTTGTCTTTCCAAACAAGCGGTGGGTCTGCTGGTAGATAAAATCAGCACTGAGAAATAAACAATGGGAAGGATTCCACGGATTGATGAATGGAAAAAGATACTTGCTTTTACAAATAAACTTTAGGTTCGATGATAAATGAAACTGGACATTGAAAGAAACAACGGGGAAAAAAGCCTAAATTCCATAAGAATTAAAAACTAAAAGGGAGGTTGTACATTAGAGGGAAATCTCTGGTATCAGGTGTTTTGGGAAGTCTGAACCTCTCAAGTACCTCAGAAATGGGGAAAGAGAGAGGGAAATTGGGATAAAAAGGAGGCTGCATCCTCCAAAAATTGCAGACCCCAGGGAATGGGCCATGGCCTCTCCCTTTATTGGAATAAAGTCAAAGCACCCCTCTGTCTCTTCTTTGGACATAAATCTCTGATCGTTGTGGATGAATTTCCCTAACAAGTGGATGTTTCCTAACAAAATAATGAGGAAAGGAGGTAAAAATTCACAGAAGGCTCGCAGAGGTGAGGGGAGAGGGGTCTGGGCTGCCCTGGGGCGGGGATGTGCCAGCCCAGCCCTCCCTGCCCTGCCACCGGGAGATTCCCAATCCCAAAGGGCTGGAGCTGCCCCCGGGGCTTGCAGGACCCTGCAGGGAGCTCAGGGTGAGGCTGTGAGCTGGTAGGACCTTGCAGGAAGCTCAGGGTGAACCTGTGAGTGTGCAGGACCTTGCAGGGAGCTCAGTGTGGAGCTGTGAGCTGGCAGGACCCTGCAGGGAGCTTAGGGTGGAGCTGTGAGCTGGCAGGACCTTGCAGGACCCTGCAGGGAGCTCAGTCTGGAGCTGTGAGCTGGCAGGACCTTGCAGGGAGCTCAGGGTGAACCTGTGAGTGTGCAGGACCTTGCAGGAAGCTCAGTGTGGAGCTGTGAGCTTGCAGGACCCTGCAGGGAGCTCAGTGTGGAGCTGTGAGCTTGCAGGACCTTGCAGGGAGCTCAGGGTGGAGCTGTGAGCTGGCAGGACCTTGCAGAACCTTGCAGGACCTTGCAGGGAGCTCAGGGTGGAGCTGTGAGCTGGCAGGACCTTGGAGGGAGCTCAGGGTGGAGCTGTGAGCTTGCAGGACCTCGCAGGACCTTGCAGGGAGCTCAGGGTGGAGCTGTGAGCTGGCAGGACCTCGCAGGACCTTGCAGGGAGCTCAGGGTGGAGCTGTGGGCGGGCAGAATTCATTCCACGCGAATTCCGGGGAGCCCTGACACAGAACAGAAGGAGGCTGCTGCCATATCAAAGAGAAGGAAAGCAGCCACAGGCAGCCCTTTTATAAATACACTTAAACTCCTCCTCTGCCAAAACCAGCTTTGATCTCCCAAGGAAAGGGGCCAGGACCCTCCTCTGCCTGCCTGCCTTCCAACTCTTCATTCCTTTGCTGAGTGTGAGCTCTCCTCTCCAGGCTCTGAGCTCGGGTTCTTCATCCTCCTTCCTCCCCCTCATCACCATTTCTTCAGGGTTTGGTGCTCCCCAGGTCAGAGCTGGCTCTGGTCTATCCCTTTCCAGCCCAGACACTGAATTTTGGGTGGTCTTGGAGGGCAAAACAGGCTGTAGGTGTTTGGGGGCTGCTGCTGGACACCCCCAGCTGTTATCAAAGCCACCAAGCCCTGATCCCTCCGTAAAATCAGACTCAAGCTCCACCAAGGTGACATTGCTGGTGACAGGATGTGTCCAGGCTGGAAAGCTGTTTGATTTTCCAGCCTGGAAAAAATAAAAAACAAACCCAAGCTGTTTTTCCTCCTTTTATCAGCATCTCTGGGGGTGGGGTTGTGAGAATGACGGGATGGGGAGGCAGGGCTGGGATTTCTCACCAGGTGGGGCAGCTTTGTCCCCTGCTTGTCCCCTCACAGGAGCCAGAGCAGCTCTGGAGCAGCCTGGGATGGTGGAACTGTGCTCACTGCAATGGGAGCAGCTTTGGGGTCCCTTCCAAGCCAAACCATTCCCTGATTTTGTGATTCCTGAGGAGGCCTGGCCTCCTCCTGCTGCCCAGGGATGGGCACTAGAGCCACCAAGGTTTGGGATTTGCAGCCTGGGAACGCTGGGAGTCAGGGATTTCTGAGGCTGGAGGGAAAAGGAACTCCAGGCAATTCCCTGAGGAGCCCCAGGAGGTGAGGAAAGGAGAGCTGAGTATTGATCCCTGCTGGCATCTCTGGAGCAGTGATCACCTGAGCTGCCCCTGGCTGTCACCAGGATGGGCTCTAGACCGTGGGGACACAGGGAGCCCAGGGACAGCCCCAGAGATGCTGAAGGAAGGGAAAAGCAAAGCTGTCTGGGGCAGAGGAGCAGCACAGGAACAGCTGCAGGCCCAGCTCTGCTCCCCACAGCTGCACCAAAGTCACTTTTCCCCTCTGCTCTTTGGTTCTCCAGCTGGAAAACGGGCCCCAAGCCCCTGGAGAGATCCAAACTCAGCTCCGGACTGCCCACGAGCCATGTGAGAGGCTGGTGCACACCTCGGGTGATGGAGCCAGCCCTGGGCCTGGCCACAGGCTCACACTGCTCCTGTTCTCCCCTGGCTACCTCAGCACCAAGCCCAAGAGCCCAGGGGGGCCTGGCAGACCCTGCTCGCCCCTTCTGCCACCCAAGGGCAAAGGAAGAGCTTGAGATGTCTCATTAAAGCAGAAAAAGAGGGAAATCACCTCTGGGGCTTGCAGAGGAGATAAGGAGGGGGAGATAAGGAGCCCAGATCCCACAGCAGTGCCCAGGACTTCCTCAGCCCTGCCCCATTTTATCCCCACAGCTCCTGCACGGCTAATTAACTGCTCAGGTCTAATTACCGCCCTCACTGAGGGCTGCAGGCATGTGGGAGTGAGGCAGGAGCCCCGGGGCGCTGCTGGGGTGTCTGCAGAGATGAGGAAGAGCCTGGGGAGGGAGGGAAGGCGGCTCTGGAGGAGCTTCCAGCATCCTCGGGCAGCCTGGCTGGCACGGCCGGGCCCTCCCCGCCGGGCAGCGCCGGTGCCAGGCGCTGCCACCAGGGCTCAGCCCCCTTCAGAGAGGGCAAACAGAGCCCGAACGGGAGCTGAGGGCATGGCAAGGGCCGGGCTGCGGCACAGCTGGCAGGAGGCAGCGCGACATGGCCGGGATTTACCCCGGCAGGAGCCCAGCCCGGCTCTGCCCGGCTCCCTGAGCCCAGCCCGGCTCTGCCCAGCTCTCTGAGAGCTCTGCCCGGCTCCCCACGTTCTGCCCAAGCTCTGCCCAGCTCCTCAAGCCCAGCCCAGCTCCCCGGGCTCTGCTCAAGCCCTGCCCAAGCTCAGCCCAGCTCCCCAGGCTCTGCCCAAGCTCAGCCCGGCCTGCCCGAGCACGGCTGCCCTGGCCGGGTGCTCCCAGCGCCTGCAGCATCCCCGAGCCTGCCCCAGCCTGCTCCGGGCTGTGTTGGCTCAGGGGATGTGCCTGCTTTGGGTTTAACCCCTCATCTCCCTGGGCTCTGCCCTAGCCCCCTCCGGGCTGTGTTGGCTCAGGGGATGTGCCTGCTTTGGGTTTAACTCCTCATCTCCCTGGGCTCTGCCCCAGCCTGCTCCGGGCTGTGTTGGCTCAGGGGATGAGCCTGGTTTGGGTTTAACGCCTCATCTCCCTGGGCCCTGCTCCGGCCTGTGTTGGCACAGGGGATGTGCCTGCTTTGGGTTTAACCCCTCATCTCCCTGTGTGCTGAAAACCAACGTGCAGGGAGGGGCAAAGGCAGCCCCAGCGAGCCCCGGGTGCCGTCCAGGACAGAACGGCCCCTTTGGCTTTGGGAACATCAGCCTGGAGCCCCCACAGGGGTCACCCCCTCTTTTGGGGAGGCAGGGGGAGATCCCACTCTTTCCCACGCTCCACCTTAACCACAGCTCCCCATTTTGTGCAAATTCCCTTCCCTCCCATCCGGCTTTCCTGGTGAAGGATAAGTCTCTCTGCAGCTTTAACTACGAGGTGTTATTCACTCCCAGAGAACAAGGGAACACTTCCACACACTCCAGAGTGCCCGGGGGAGGGCTGGAGAGGCTCTCACCCACCCCAGGTGGGCCTGAGCAGGGAGCCAGGGGCTCCTCACCTTCGTTCCTCTGGTTGTTGAGCTGGTTGAACTGCTCCGTGAACTCCGTCAGAGACTCCTCGATGGTCTCCGTGCGCGGCACCGAGAGCGAAAACCTCCTCTTGAAGTTTTTCATCTTGTTCATCTTGCCTCGTGCTGCCAGGGACGGCAGAGCCCTGTGGGGAAGGGGACAGCAGGCTCAGAGGGCTGGACAACACCGGGATGGGACCCCAGCCCCACAGCTCCTGGTTTTTGGGGTTGGCAGCATCCTGACCCAAATTTTCACCCCATAACTGCTGTTCTTTGGGGTGGCAGCATCCTGACCCTAACTTTCACCCCACAGCTGCTGTTCTTTGGCGTGGCAGCATCCTGACCCAAACTTTCACCCCACAGCTGCTGTTCTTTGGGGTGGCAGCATCCTGACCCCAATTTCTACCCCACAGCTGCTGTTCTGTGGGGTTGGCAATGGCCTGACATGAATTTTTCCCCCAGGGCTCCCTGGGGACATCCCTTCTCTGGGTCAGAGCAGAAGAGGAGCCACAGAAATTGGGTTCCTCGTGGTTTTAAGAGCTGGCTTTGGTCAGGAGGTGCAGGAAGGGTGGGTTTTTTTTTTTTTGAGCCCAGAGCAGGGCTGTACACACTCAATCACAGGCTGTGCCGTATGGCATCCTTGGAAACTCCAGGAATGCCTGGACAGGGGAGAAAGCACGGTGAAAACAGAAGGAAAGCAAGAAAAAGACAAAACAGCGATGGAAAAGACTCAGTCTCGCGTTTCTCACTGGAAAAGGAGACTCCTCTACCCCCACTGGCCTCGGCTTTGCCCTTGCAACAAAGACTTCCTGAGCCAGCAGTGAAGTGCTGAGTGTGTGCAGCACGGGCAGGGGGGATGCCCCGAGTCCCAGCCCCGGGAGATGCTCCGAGATCCCAGCTCCATCCCAGCTCGGTCCCAGCTCCATCCCAGCTCCCGGTGCCTCTTCCTGCTGGGCGTCAGAATCGCCTTAACCGCAGATCAGATTAAGGCAATAAAACCCTTAAAGGAAGAAAACCCTCGGGGCCGGGGCTGGGGCTGAGCAGCCGCGGGGCCAGCGGGGAGCTCAGATCGCCCTGGAGGCGGCTTTGCCTTTCCTGCTTTGGCTCTTGCCAGGCTCAGCGGGGCCGGGATCAGGCTGGAAGTGCTGCCTGTGCCTGGGCTGGGTTTGGGCTCCAGCCCCGCTGCAATTCCTCCTGCCCAGCACGGATCCAGCATGGATCCAGCACTCCCTGGATTTACAGACACAAAATCCCAGAATCCCAGACCGGTTTGGGTTGGAGGGACCTTGGGATTCATCTCATGCCACCCCGTGGGCAGGGACACCTTCCACTGTCCCAGGCTGCTGCAGACCCCGTCCAACCTGGCCTTGGACACTGCCAGGGATGGGACATCAGTGTCCCACCCCCAGCCAGTCACAGCTCTGCCCCTCCAGCCTCAGGAGGTTTGGGTCTGTCCCTCTCCTATTCCCAGTCCCAGCAGTGTGGGGATGCTCCTCCTTCATCCCTCATCCTCTGGACACTCCAACCTCCCTGCCAGGGGATTTTCCATGAACAGCTCTAGACTTTTAAGGCTGCTGTCAGCCCCCAGCCCAATCTGAAGAGCACAATCACCCCTTGGTACCAATCAGACCCCAAAACTTCTCAGGGATGATTTTTCCCCCACAGGGAACAGCTCTTTCTGGCCCATCCTGTGCCTTCTCCCAGACCCCTAGAGCAGCTCAGCCCCTTCCTCCTGAGTGTCCCCACTCCAGCTCTTCCCTGGCTGTCCCCAGAGCCCCCCAGCCCCCTCCCAGGCTTATCAGCACCACCCTGGACTCTAACACTGCTCTCAGCCCCCAACCCAATCTGCAGATCTCAATCACCCCTTAGTACCAATCAGACCCCAAAACTTCTCAGAGATGATTTTTTCCCCCACAGGGAGTAACTCTTGCCTGCACATCCCAGACCCCTGGAGCAGCTCAGCCCCTTCCCACTGGCTGTCCCCAGAGCCCCCCAGCCCCCTCCCAGCCTTATCAGCACACTGCTCTCACTCCCCAACCCAATCTGAAGAGCACGATCACCGCTTGGTACCAAACAGACCCCAAAACTTTTCAAGGATGTTTTTCTCCCCACAGGGAGCGGCTCTTTCCCGCATATCCCGGATCCCCAGAGAGGCTCAGCCCCTTCCTCCTGGGTGTCCCCACTCCAGCTCTTCCCTGGCTGTCCCCAGAGCCCCCCCAGCCCCCTCCCAGGTTTATCAGCCCGGCCCAAGGCGATCGCAGCGTTCCAGACTGATCCCACACCGCATCCCCGTCGCCAGGACAACGGCAACACCCGGCCCGGCGTGCCTGCATCTGAAAGCTCAGAAGATTATCCGTCAGCAATACAAACACTCCGCTTGGGCGCCTGCCAGGCTCTGCGGTGAGGCACGGCACCCTGCAGTGGGTGAATCCCCTGAAAACCCCGGGAATTCACCTGAATCCCGGCAATTCCCACGCAGCGGCCGCCCCCGCGCAGCTCGCACCTTCCACGCCGCCAATTCCCGAGGCTGAAGGCTCGGCCTCGCCTGGACTCGGGGCTGGGGGGGTTTGCCGGGGGTGGGAAGGGAGGCAGGAGGGTTTGAGACAGCTCCACTCCAACCTCAGACATTGGAATGTTTTCCCAGCGCTGCAGGAACGTGCTCGGGCACAGCGAAGAGGTGGCACCGGGGATGCTCTGGGTTCCAGAGGATATTTAGGAGATCCAGAAGTGAATCCAACTCCTGGTCCTGCACTGGGGACAAAGCCCCAGCCTGGCAGGGACTGGGATGGGATGAGCAGGACATCAAGCAGGATTCTGGGATCTTGGGAAGGTGTTTGGCTGAGCAATCTGGCAAAACTTTGATCATCCCCCACCGAGCCGATCCATAACCTCCTTAGATCCTTTGGTCAGGATCAAATCTGGGTCAGGAAAGATGCAGGGAACAGGAAAGACACTCGGGTGAATGAGGAAAATGAGAAGTGGTGTCTCCATCTCCCTTCCCCTCCCTAAAAAGCTGTGTATGGAATCAGGGAATCAGCTTCTCACTGACACAAAACTGCTCCACAAATGCAGATCCTTTCCCCCTTTGCTTCCTGCAGGAATGCCAGCAGCTCCAGGCTGCTAAATATAAACCTGGGAGAGGAGAGGAACTGAGAGAGGGGTAAAAATAGCCCCGGGCTCGCTGCAGCCTCTCCTGCCACGCCCGAGCTGCTCCCTGCTCCTGGTCTCGCCTCCCCGGGCTCATTTTTCCAGCTACACCTGGACCTGAATGGGATCTGCTGCTGGGAGTTCACATTAAAGCTGGGATTTATGGGATTGTGCTTGTCCTCAGCCCTTGGTTCCTCCCCAGCAGGAATTCACCCTGTCCCATTCGGATACAGGACCCCAAAGCTGGGATTTACGGGATTGTGAGCTGGGATTTATGGGATTGTGCTTGTCCTCAGCCCTCAGCTCCTCACCAAGAGGAATTCTCCTTCCCCAACAGGAATTTGCCCTGTCCCATATGGATACAGGATCCCAAAACTGGGATTTATGGGATTGTGAGCTGAGATTTATGGGACTGTGCTTGTCCTCAGCCCTTGGCTCCTTCCCTGACAGGAATTCACCCTGTCCCATGTGGACACAGGATCCCAAAGCTGGGATTTATGGGATTGTGATTGGGGATTTATGGGATTGTCCTTGTCCTCTGCCCTCAGCTCCTTCCCCGACAGGAACTCGCCCTGTCCCATATGGATACAGGATCCCAAAGCTGGGATTTGCTGCAAGCAAATCACCCACAACCTTGGTGCCAGGGGGAATGTGGGGTCAGGCTGGGGCAGGAAATGTGGGGTTCCAGGGGGAATTCAGGGTCGGGCCGGGCAATGTGGGGTGCCCCTCAGCTCCCCGGGGTTCCAGGAGCTTCCCCCACCCTCCAGCCACATTCCTTGTGGGAGAAAGAAATCCCATTTTACAGCTGCTGTCCCCGGCACGGGTTTCAAAGGAAGAACTCCTAGCGACCGCCTTTTGTTGTGTTTAATTTTGTTGGGTTCCCCCCCCCCCCAGTGTCCTAAAGGAAGCGGTGGCATTTATTGACTTTCGGAGGGAAAGTGCCACTTGTTAAGCAAAGCGATGACATCACTTTTGGTTTTACAGCCTGGCAGGAACAATTACAGCAATCCCTGGATGCTGCCGGGGATGCAGAGCTGGATAATTAACAGCAGGCAGGAACATGACGTTGCACGGCGGGACACGAAGGGAAGGAGCAATTTCGCACGGCAATGAGGAATTTAGGCATCAACGGGCAAAAAAATGAAATCACCCGGCTTGGAACCCGGCCAAAAGCCAGGATTAAAGCCAGCAGGGCGAGTGATCTGCATTTACTGGAAGTGGGGTGGAGATAAATACCCGGCTGAAACACTTCAAAGAGCCCCAAAGGTGAATCCCAGCGGGAAAGATCTTCACGGGAGCCAGACAAGGAATTAACGATCCTTTAAACGCTGCCTTCAAGGCTGTGTCCGGAAATCACCTTTACAGCTCCTCGGTGAACTGTTCCCCCCGGGAATGGATCTCTCCTGCGTTTCTACAGCTTCCCTGCTCTGGAATTCCTGAGCCAGGTATTTTAGGCATCACCAGCGTGTGGAACTGTCCCCTCTCTCCTCCAGCAGGCTTTGGAAGCAAAGCTTTCCAGCACTAATTATTGCCTCTCAAAAATGATCAATTCTCTGTATTTTTCCTTACCCTTTTACCAGATTCCTGCCCCCATTTCCCAGCCGAAAGAGAGGAAAAGTTTGCTTCTTCTAAACCGTTTTTTGTTTGTTTATTTATTTATTTTTTAATCCCTGGGGAGATTACCAGTTGTGTTTACAAGGCAAACTGAAAAGGCCCATTCAGCTCTCGGTGCTCCTGGCTGTGAGGTGGCATCGATTCACTCCTGCAAGGCCCGGAGAAATGGGGAATTCTGCTCCTCCTGGAGCTTTTATTTGCTCAGCAAACACGGCAATCCTGCAATGCTGTGTGTGGCTGCAGGGCCCAACCAACCTCGCTGGAATTCACAAAATCTCCAGGTTGGAAGAGACCTTAAAGATCATGGAGTCCAAGCCAGCCCCAACACCTCAACTGAACCCTGGCCCCCAGTGCCACATCCAGGCTTTGTTAAACACAACCAGGGATGGTGACTGCACCACCTCCCCGGGCAGCCATTCCAGAACTTCATCACCCTTTCTGTAAAAAAACTTTTCCCTAATATCCAACCTGTAGCATTCACATTCTCAAATAATCTCTCCACCCAGGATTTTTCTCCTGGGAAGCCTCAGAGAAAAAGAAAACAATTCTTGTCTCATTTGCTTCTCCTGTGTTGTGCTCACAAGTGGAATGTGTTTGGGGATGGTTCACCCACAGGTGATTGTTTCACTGGGTTCTGCTGTGAATTATTTTGACTCTTTGACCAATCAGTGCCAAGCTGTGTCGAACTCTGGAAAGAGTCACGAGTTTTCATTACTGTCTTTTTAGCGTTCAGTAAGTATCCTTTCTGTATTCTTTAGCATAGTTTAGTATAGCATCTTTAATATAATATAGATCATAAAATAATAAATTAGCCTCCTGAGAACACGGAGTCAGATTCATCACTCCTGCCTGCCATGGGGATCCCTGCAAATACAACACCAACCTAAATTTCTCTTGGTGCAGCTTGAGGCTGTGTCCTCTGGTTCTGCCAGGACGTGCCCCTCCCCACATGGCCTGGACACAGAGCCAGGGGCAGCAGAGGCTCCCCAGGGTCAGGCAGGTCCCTCTGAGCTTCCCCTGAGCTCCAGCACGGAGGAGGAGGAGGGAGAAGCTGCCTGGGGTGGGAGAGATTCCATCCTCTCTGTGCTGCACATTCCTGGGCAGACAGGAGCTCAGCACCCCCAGGTTCCTCCTCCACTCTGGATTTCCTCTGCAGGACTGCACTGAGGTCCTCAGAAATGTGGGAAAGGGGATGGGAGTGATTCCGGGCTGCTCTGGGGACTCAAAAAAACTGCACCCCTTCTGCAGAGAAGATCAAAAGCCAGAGAAGATTGAACTATTAACTCATTAAGCAAAAATGTATTCATTTAATCAAGTAAAACAATTTCTGTTACTTATCTTTTGTGATTAAGTCTCAAATTCTTTTCTATTCCTTGTTAATTTAGCTTAATAATATTCATTGGGGTTTTGTAAACTATTAAGTCACATTCCCGAGAATCCCTTTATTATAAGTTATTCAACATTGCATTGATCTGTCTAAAATCAGGGGAGTTGTGGAGTGCTCTCCTCTGGCTTTTGATCCTGAGTGGAGGAGGAATCTGGGGGGTGCCCATCCCATTTCCACAAGCAGGGACCTTAGATCCCATCCCATCTCCATGGACAGGGATCTTAGACCCCATCCCATCTCCATGGGCAGGGATCTTAGAGCTCATCCCACCTCCATGGACAGGGACCTTGGAGCTCATCCCATCTCCATGGGCAGGGATCTTAGAGCTCATCCCATCTCCATGGACAGGGATCTTAGAGCTCATCCAATCTCCATGGACAGGAACCTTAGAGCTCATCCCATCTCCATAGACAGGGACCTTAGAGCTCATCCAATCTCCATGGACAGGGACCTTAGAGCTCATCCAATCTCCATGGACAGGGACCTTAGAGCTCATCCCATCTCCATGGACAGGGATCTTAGAGCTCATCCCATCTCCATGGATAGGGATCTTAGAGCTCATCCCATCTCCATGGACAGGGATCTTAGAGCCCATCCCGTCTCCATGGGCAGGGACATCTTCCACCATCCCAGGCTGCTCCAAGCTGCCCTTGGCCACTTCCAGGGATGGGATTCCAACCTGTGCTGGCTGCAGGGATGGGAGGGAAGGGAAGCCCTGTGCTGGGTGCACATTCCTACTCTGCTTTGGAGCTGACAAGGAGCCCAGTAACGGGAGCACACAAAGGACCTTTGTTCTACCCTGGGATATTTTGCCTTTCTCTGTGCCCTCAGCTCTCCCTCGGCTCCTGGTGAGCTCAGGGCAGCTCTGAGCGAGGCATCGCAATGCTAGCCATTATTCCAGCAGCTCAGAACACTGGGCACTTATTCCCTAACCTGGGAGAAGTGGCCAGTGCTCAGCTGCAGCAACAATGGGGCCACTGCTGGCCAGTCTGGCCAGCCCAGGGCTGGGGGAGCTCAGGGCTCGCATTGTCCCCACCCTGCCGGGGTCGTGTCAGCGCTTCCCTGGTACGTGCAGCATCCCCAGGGTGGGAGCAGCCTGCATTCTGAGGATTCTGAGGATTCTGAGGATCCCTGCACTCAGGAACTCACAGCCCCCAGATCAGCAGATGCTCTGCACTGCTGAAGGGCCAGCAGTGGGACATGTCAGCAAAACTCTGAGCAGGAATTTCTCCCTTGGACACAATCTGAGGATTCTGAGGATCTCTGCACTCAGGGAGTCACAGCCCTGGATCAGCAGGTGCCCTGCACTGCTGGTTCACTCCAGAAGGGCTGGAAGTGGGAAATGTCAGCAAAACTCTGAGCAGGAATTTCTTCCTCGGACACAATCTGAGGATTCTGAGGATCTCTGCACTCAGGGACTCACAGTCCCTGGATCAGCAGGTGCCCTGCACTGCCCAAGCGCCAGCAGTGGGAAATATCAGCAAAACTCTGGGCAGGAATTTCTCCCTTGGACACAATTCTGAGGATTCTGAGAATTCTGAGGATTTTGAGGATTCTGAGGATCCCTGCACTCAGGGATTCACAGCGCCTGGATCAGCAGGTGCCCTGCACTGCTGGTTCACTCCAGAAGGGCTGGAAGTGGGAAATGTCAGCAAAACTCTGAGCAGGATTTTCTCCCTCGGACACAATTCTGAGGATTCTGAGAATTCTGAGGATTCTGAGGATCCCTGCACTCAGGGACTCACAGCCCCTGGATCAGCAGGTGCCCTGTACTGCCTGAAGGGCTGGCAGTGGGAAATCTCAGGGACAGCTGAGCACAGGGATCCCAGCCCAGCTCCCTTTTCCCAAAAGATATTTAAAGCACCAGGAATGACATCCTGGACACCAGATAGCCCCGTGGAATTTGAGAAATGCAGCCACCTCTGGCACATGGGAAAGGAGGAGGACAAAGAGCAGCGCACAAAGGGTGCAGAGAAGGGGAAGCCAGATCCTTGGGAAAAGCCTTTCCAGAGGGATCCAGGCCTCAAAGGCCCTGGACAGGATTAAATTTCCTAGGGAAAAAAACCCCAGAAAACAGCTGGAATCTAAACAAAACCCCACGTTTCTGTGGAGCAGCAGCAGCACCACGAGCACTCGGAGCAATTAAGAGCTCGGCTCTTTGCCATGGGTTTTCAAAGAGACTGGAAATGTTTTGTCTTGACAAAAGGACTTGGAAAAAAACCTGAAATCTCTGCCTGTTTTGCTCCACAGCCTGGAGACACCTGGATTTCCACATCCTGGAGGAAGAGCTGGAAAGATTTCACACGGGATTAAAGCTCCCTCCTCTCCCAGCAGGATGCCAGCTCTGCTCCAGCAGCTCCTCAGAGCTGCCACTGCTCCTAAACCACCCCAAACCACCCTGGAACAGATCTTCCTACAGAGCAGGGATGGAATGAGAGGGGAAGGTGCTCCTGTCCCCACTCCTGTCACTCCCAGTCCCAGCCATGGCCTGGGCTTCCCCCAGGACAAAGCTCTGGAGCAGCAGTGCCACAGTTTGGCATTAAAGGCACAAAACCCCCTGGAAATCTGATTTATTTAAAGCCCTGCGAGGGTCACGTGGTTGGGAGGGAGGGAGCAAACCCTGCCAGGCTCCTGCCCTGACTGCACTAAGCTGGGATTAAACCTTAAACCAGCCCTGCACCCATCCTTGGAGGGCCCTGTGCTGTATGTGGGAATATCCCATATTTCCCCCTCGGATGGGAAGGAAAAGCAGCCACAGGGAGAGGGGCGAGGAGAAGCCAACATTTGAGGGACCAGAGGGTTTCCAAGCACAGCAGGAGCTGTGATCAGTATTTATTTTATTTAAATAAATACATAAATATAATTATTTTTGGATCTCTCTCTCTCTCCTTGAAAGGGAAATCCTGCAAAACCTTTCATCCCGACCCTTCCTCATCCTGATGACCTCAGAGCCCCAGCTGGGTGAGATGTGGGATCTGTGGGGTCTGGGGGATCTGTGAGATCTGGGGGGTCTATAGGATCTGTGGGGTCTGTGAGATCCTCCTGGCCTGGCTCTGCTTCCCCAATGAGGGAAGGGATCATCCCAGTCCTTGCCCCAGCTGGGGATCAGGAATCTCTGCTGTTCCCAGGTGAGGGAAGCGATCATCCCATGCTGGAACTCTGACTCTGAAGAGTGAGACTTCAAAAATAATGTTTCCTGAGTTTTATTAGCCCTGACCTTGGAGCAAGAAAGAGCCTGGTATTCCAACAATCCCAGCCCTTGCCCCAGCTGGGGATCAGGAGTTTCTGTCCCACTGAGCTAATTTCCTAAAACCTATAAAAATAAATACTAAACTTTTCTCCTAAAAAATTAAACTTTTCCAAACATTTTTCCATAACTGCCCCTGAAAACCTTCAAATAAAAATCCAGTTTTATTTTACCTCCTTATTAAAATTATCTCCAATTTGACTTCCAAGTTAAGAAAAAGGCAACAGAATAGAGAGATCCCAAGTGCAATAAACAGATTATTCCTGCCTCAGTGCAAGCTCTGATCCCTTTCCTGGGAGGAAACGTTTCAGGCCTGTCTGGGAGCCCGGGTGAGCACGGAGTGTTTGGATAAACCTTGCTCCTCGTTAAACTGTAAATGCCATCTGTGCCACCCAGCCAAGGCCAGCCCCGTGTCCTCAAAGCTCTGGTGTCACTTGTAGACAAAGCAGATACATTGGTGGGGTTGAAAATAATGAATTTTCCTTTTAATATTTCAATACTTTTATTATATTTTTATATTAATTTCTTTATATATTATATTTTAGTATTTTTATATTTTATAGTTTAATAAATATATTTAATATATTTAAAAATAAATAATATTAATGTTAATATTAATTAATATTATTAAACTTCACTCCAAACCCAGCTTCTCTCTGCTATAAAAGCCTCACTGGGGGAGGAAGCCCCGCTGTCCTTGACAAGCCAGGCTGGTTCCTGCTCAATTCTTGGCGAGATAACAGAGTCCAGAGCGAGATAACAGAGGGAAAAAGAGGGATCTCCCCAGGAAAAGTCATGTCTGGGCCCTCAGGCCTTGGATACTGCAGCCTGGCTGCGTAAAAGAGGCGTCAGAAGCGGAAAATAATGGAAATAAATTCATATACTGTGCTTTTCCCCCCACTCCAAATCAAAACACAGATGAATTTCCATGTGGTTTTCACAGGAAAATAACAGAAATAAATTCAAATATTGTGCTTTTCCCCCCACTCCAAATCAAAACATAAAGGAATTTCCATGCAGTTTTCACAGGAATGGAGGAAAATCCACACTAAAAAAGGGATGGCACCGAGCAGGGCCTTGGACACTGTCAGGGAGAGGTACTGGCCTGCAGTCTGCTGTGCATAAAACAGGGATCAAAAATGGAACAATAATGGAAATAAATTCATATATTGTGCTTTCCCACCAATCCAAATGAAAACATAGAAGAATTTCCATGTGGTTTTCACAGGAGTGGAGTAAAAAAGGGATGACACCGAGCAGGGCCTTGGGTACTGTCAGGGAGAGGCGCTGGCCTGCAGCCTGCTGTGCATTAAAGAGGGATCAAAAATGTAAAAGTAACGGAAATAAATTCAAATATTGTGCTTTTTCCCCTACTCCAAATCAAAACATAAAGGAATTTCCATGTGGTTTTCACAGGAGTGAGGAAAATCCACACTGAAAAAGGGATGACACTGAGCAGGGCCTTGGGCACTGTCAGGGAGAGAGAGGCACTGGCCTGCAGGCTGCTGTGCATAAAAGAGGCATCAGCAGCAGAAAATAATGAAAATAAATTCAAATATTGTGCTTTTCCCCTCACTCCAAATCAAAACATAAAGGAATTTCCATGTGGTTTTCACAGGAGTGGAGGAAAATCCACACTAAAAAAGGGATGGCACCGAGCAGGGCCATTCCAAGTGCATCCAATCCTCCTCTCCTGCCTCCCAGCTGATAAGAAAAACTGGAGATAAGGCAGGATTATAACCCTGAGGTTTGAATAGAGGAGGGATTTTGGCCCAGGCTCTCTCAGCAGGGCCTCCCAGTGCTCCCAGTTGTGATGTGGTTCAGCACTGGTGTGGCTGCCTGTGCCTGCTGCAGGCTGGGCCTGCCACGCTATGATAGCGTAATTAGTGGCACAATTAATCATTAATCAGGGGGGATTGGGAGGGATTAAACGCTTAAACAGCACATGTGCTGCTAATGGTAATTTATTAAAATGCTCCTTCCCCCTCAGATGCTCTGCTGTGTTTGCCTGGAATTAAAATGCCCCAATTGAGCCTTTTCCAGGCACTTTTCTGAGGAAATGGCTCTGCCCATCCCTGGGTGGGGAATTTGGGGGAACCCAGAAGATCCCAGTCAGGCTCTGCAGGGACAGGGCACCCATGGGAGCGATGGGACAGTGACAGGACAGAGGTGGGACAGATGGGACAGAAATGGGATAACAATGGGACAGTGATGGAGCAGTGAGGGGACAGAGATGGAGCAGTGGATGGGAGAGCATGGGACAGTGACAGGACAGAGATGGGACAGTAATGGAGCAGTGAGGGGACAGAGATGGAGCAGTGATGGGATAACAATGGGGCAGTGAGGGGACAGAGATGAGGCAGTGATGGAACAGTGATGGGACAGTGAAGGACAGCATGGGACAATATGGGACAGAGATGGGGCAGAGATGGGATAACAAGAGGATAATGATGGCACAGAGATGGGACAATGGTGGGACAGAGATGGGACAGCAATGGGGCAATGATGGGACAGAGATGAGACAGAGATGGGACAGCAATGGGACAATGATGGGACAGGAATGGGACAATGATGGGACAGAGATGGGACAGCAATGGGGCAATGATGGGACAGCAATGGGACAGCTCCTGCTGCTCCTGCTCTCCCCAGGACTTTGGGAGCCCCTGCTCAGGCAGAGGATGTGGCAGGCAGGGTGTGGGGTGCGTTGGCTGATTTGTTCAATTCGGTTTGGGCACACAGAGACTCTCCTTGCATTTTAATTTGGACCAGACACAGTCTGGGTATAACCAAAACCTCCAGTTCTGCCTCCTCCTCCTCCTCCTCACAGTCCCCAGGCACACCAAGACCATTTCCTTGGTTCTGTTGTTTATGGATCATGGATCTACTGGATCAGGGCTGGCTCCTCAGTTTCTGAGATCTCCTGAAAGTCCCTCTGGGTCTACATTTGCTTCAGCACAGGCTTGACCCATAAACCACCAATCTAAAAGGTTTTCCACCCAATAATTCCAGTCATAGATGGCATAAATCCAAGCTCCAGGTGATGTTCCATGCTGGAATGCAGGAAAAAAACCTCTCAAAATGCTGAATTTATATTCCTGTGCGTGTTCCCGAGTGCAGAATCGAGGCTCCTGCTCACAAACCTTGTCAGATTTAGCAACTAAAAAAAGCCACGGCTCCAAGAGTGGGAAGTGCTGGGAGCAACAGGAGAGAGGGAAAAGCTGGGGGTGTTTTGAGGATAAATCCCCCCAGAACCAGGAATCCCAGCCCCTGAGTGACCAGCACATAAATGCTACCTGAATTATTAATAGAAAATAAACCATTAAAATAAAAATGGAGACAGAGCAGAAATACAAGGAACGCTGGGAATGTTTTCCTGCTTCCCAAAAAAGGCACATTTTGATTTCTTTGGGGGTTTCTGTGTTTATGGTTGGCTTCAGCAGCCTCTCCTTTTAAATGGAACGATTCAAGGCAAGATCACCTCAGAAAACTGCTCAAAGCCAGTGCCCTGCCCCACTGCAGCTGGGAAAATTTGGGTTGTTTTAAAGGAAATGGCTGAGGATTTCAGAGATGGGGAAGGAAGAGAGGGAGAGGGTTCATGGAGAGGCTTCAATAATAAAAACACTGAGAAGGTGCCCAAAAGATGAATTAAATTCATAAAACCCAGAGCACAGCGAGAGAGGAGCTGTTTGATTCAGACCAACACATCCTGGAGAGAGTTTTAGGCCTCAGGGTTGAGATCCACAGCTGCCAGTGATGGGATTTTCCCAACCCCAGGAATAAACTCCGTGCCTCAGTTTCTCAGCTGATAAATGAAGATGACAAGGGCGGTGCAAGGGTGGAACTTTTGGGTGTCACCAATAAAATTAATAATGGAAAACATGAAAAAATTAAAAACTAACAAAATAATGAACTGAAAATGCCATTAATTGGAGTGTCGTCATTAGCAGCCCACAGGAGCTCTCCCTTCCCAGGCACTCAGGAAAGGGCAGCGATTCCAACCCCACTCCCTCCTGTTTTCCCCCTCTCTGCACCTCAGCAGCAGCTCAGGTGACCCAGGTGTCCCAGCAGAGGTGACAGGGACCGAGCTCTGACAGCTCTGGATTGGGAATTTGCCACTCAGTTTATGATTTTTGTTGTGGCAGTGCCTGCAGGCCCCAGGGATGGAGGGGTCACGGTGACAAATGAGGAATTGTCCCTGGTTTGAACCCACACAGGGCGAGGAAAAGGAAACAAACCCAGCTGAGATCCCCGAAATGTCCCATCTGAGTGCTCCTGGATCCCAAAAAGCAGCAATCCTTGCAAACAGCAGCTCAGACACCCCTCTCTGAACACTTCCCAAGTTATTCCTGCCCCCAGCACCCCTGGGGTGGCAGAAAACAAAAGCCACAACCAAAGGTGGAATTGCTGGTGCTGGCAGCGGGATCCAGCTCGCTGGAGCGAGTGGCTGGAGCATCCTCCTGCTTCCCGAGCTGCATCCCCGCAGGTCCTGCCTCCCCCTGGAGCTGCACTCTGCACCCAGAGCTCCTGCTCAGGTGTGGGAAGGAACACCCAGACCTCCAGCAGGGATCAGGAAGAGATGTGGGCAATTCCCGGTGGGGAATGCGGCTGGGAAAATCCTGTGGTGGCTTGGAGCTCATCCCTAAAAGAGCAGGGAAAAGCAGGAGGAAAGGGAAAGGTCTGAGGTTGGGCTTGGAAGGAGCTGCGTGGAGGGAGGGAGGGAGGTGAAGGACGAGCAGACAGATGAGAGGTGACAGCGGTAGCAGCAGCACAGATGAACCCCAGCCCTCTGTGCCAGGGCTTCCCACACTGCTCCGTGCCTCGAAAATCATCCCAGCAGCAGTTTCTCTTCCAGCCAGACAAGAGATAGGAGCCAGAGATTGGGAGCGACTGAGCAAACAAGCAGCAGATGAGCAGCACTGGCTGCGGGCAAAACGCTGCTGCCTTGGAAGGAACGCTGGGCTGGGAGGTTGGGAGAGGGCAAAAGATGCTCGGGCTGATTACTCTGCAAAGTTAATTGTTCACCAGATTGGGATCTGGGCCACATCCATCAACAGGCTGCTTCCTGCCATCAGGTTTCCTGGACAAACAGCAGGAGCCAGTGGATTTAGAGGAGAGCAAACCCGGCAGGGCAAAGCTCTGCCTGGACAGGGTTCACTGCCAGCAAAAGCCCTTCTCCAACAGAGCCCTCTCATCGCTTCCCTGCCTGCACAGAGGCAAACCCAGCCCAGCTGAGCTGAGCTTTTGGGGCGTCAGCACATGAATTAGAGCAGAACTTGCTCCAGGCTTGGGATCTCCTCTGAGCTGAGCCAAGCTCCCCTGTCCTGCTGCCTGAAGAAGCTGCCTCGATTTCCCTGAGGATGGAAGGAGAATCTGGGAGGCTCCTACTGAGCCTAAGCCCTTTTGGAAACTCTTACTCTTCTTGGACATGACTCCAAACAAACAGATCCCAGCTTTTCTGGAGATTCTCAGCTCTCCTGGCCCAAACCTCAGCTCTGTGCAAGCCAGAGGAATGTCCCAGGGTTTACAGGCATTGACCAAACATTCATTTCTCTCAGAAGGCCGGACCGAGGGGATGATGGTCTCAGTAGAAACTGCAACGTGGATATTTTAATGCACGTGGTGAGTGGACACCCAGGGTTCTGCCTGACCAGCTGATGGAACAGGGAAAATGGAAGAATCCTCATGGATTTGGGAGATCAAAACTCAGCTGAGCTCCCTGTAGCACCCTGGGCCGTTTTGCCTCTGTGTTTTACCCCTGTGCAAAATGCAGCTGCTCCCATCTGCCTGCTCTGGGTCCAGTGCCAGCGGGGGAAGGCAAAAACTGTCCCCTGCAGCACCCTGTGCACCCCAGCCTGTCCCCAGGGGACAAGTGACACTGGCAAGGAATGCGCACGAGAGGCAGCAGCTCAAGATTTAAAGCAGCTCATTTGGAAGCCAATAAAAAGCAGCCAGCTGCACTTCAGCCACCTGTAACTAGCAATGTGTGACACCATCCCTTCCCTCTGTCACTCTGTCACCAGCACAGCCTCTCTGAAGGGTCCATTCAGGGCTCCACAAAGAGCTGCCTCAGTGAAAGGAGCCTCCACGGCACGGAGATGAGGATTCAGTGCTTCCCATCCCTGCCAGCATCCCAGAGCTCTGCAGAGCTCAGGGAGCAAAGCCCTGAGAACAAAGCAAGGTCAGGAGTTACCAGATGGGGGAACTCAGACGTGGGGACACGGCGGTGACGTGGCCAAGGCCAGGCAGAATCCGTGGCAAGGCCATGGACAGGGGGAGATCTCCAGAGCCCTGATTAGTTGTAATTTTTTCTCTCTTTCTCTCTATCCCAGCAGGATGGGAGAGGAGGAACTCCCAGGATTTCTGGCGAGGCTGTTCCACTACTCATTCATTAACTGCTCCCATTTGGACGTGGTACTGATATTTTCCAGCGTGAGTGAGTGAGTAAGCCTGGGAACTTGGGACCAAATCTGCGAGCCCTGCCTAGAGCACGGACACCAAAACTTGCTCAGAAATCTTCTGGTGTGACAGAGAGCCTGGAAATCAGCAAACTCTGAGCTGGGTGCCTCACACACTGAGGAAATTCCACAGATGGGGTGAGCCAGGTGCCTTCCTATTCCCGCCTCTTCCTTCTGGGACTCTTGGACATCCCTCCCACCTTTTTCTAGGGAGGAAAGGATGCTCCACACCACAAATGCACTGAGATTTCTGTGCCACCTGTGTGTGCCTGCTGACACCATGTCCATTACCCAATGGCCAGATTCCTGGAGGGAATCTCTTCAGGATCATGGGAACTGCTGTTCCCGACCTCTCCCCTGCCCCACAGGCGCTGTCACAGCCTCGTGAGGCTGGAGAACAGGACTCTGCTTGCACTGACCACATCTCAGCCCCACGTGTTGGTACATCCCAGATCCACACCCCAAATCTGCCCCACACCACCGAGGAGGGAATTAATTAATCCCAGTTCCTTGCAGGGCCCTGTCTGACGGCTCTTGCCCTTTCACAAACCTCATCCAGAGGCTCCAACTTTCTGCCTGATGCTTGTTCAAGGCTTTTCCCCCTTCAGGCACCTTCTCCAAGCCCAGCACACATCACATTGCACCACTGCTTTCCTTGATGCACAGCACAAAACCCAGCGCCAGCAGCCCCAGGCCTGACCCTGATTTTTTCTTCCTCTCAGAGCTGATGCCACCATTGTGCCAATACGCTCAGCCCAGCTTGTTTTCACCGAGAGATGAGGCTGTTAAAGCTTTTCAGGCTGCCCTGGCACGGAGGGCAGCTCCCAAGGGGCTGTCTGGGGACAAAGAGGGGGACACATTCTGGGGCACACCCCCGGGAACTTGTCACAGCAACAGGCAGCGCTGGAGAGATGCAGCTGATTGTGACAGCCGCCAAAAACTGCAGCGCCAGGGGAATGCCGAGCTGCCAGCCCGGGGCAGGGCTCCCTCCCGAGGCAGGGACCCACCGGACAGACCCTGGGTGTCACCCCCGGGCACTTCCACACTGAAAGAATCCCCCCAGACCCCTCACAGCGGGACCCACCCAGGGATGCCCATCAAAATCCAATACTGGGCTTGACCTGGGCTCCCTGAAACAGATTTAGGACCAAACACGCGCAGGAATCTCCCTCACCAGGGAGCACCAAGCCACAAACCGTACCGAGCTGAACCCTCCCTCTCTGTCCCTCCAACTCCAACTCTCCCCTCCCCTCGCACTTTGTGCCCCGCCAGCCCCAAAGGCAGCGGTGGTGGTCCCCAGAGGGGCTGGGGGAGCGGGCAGGGCTCCCGGAGGGGCTGGGGGGACGGGAAGGGACCCCAGAGGGGCTGGGGGAGCGGGCAGGGTCCCCAGAAGGGCTGGGGGGACGGGCAGGGCTCCCGGAGTGGCTGGGGGACGGGCAGGGTGCCCGGAGGGGCTGGGAGAGCGGGCAGGGTCCCCAGAGGGGCTGGGGAACCGGCAGGGTCCCCGGCCCGCGGCGGGGTCACCCCGGCACTCACCGGCTGCCGAGCAGGTCTATTTCCCTCCTGCCGTGTCCCTTCCTCCTTCCTGCGGGGCAGAGCAGGGGCGGTGCTGCGGGCAGAGCAGGGGCCGCTCCGGGAACGGGGCCGGGCTGCGAGCGGAGCGGGGCCGGCACCGGAGCGGGACCGGCACCGGAGAGCGGCTGGAGCAGTGCCGGCACCGGAGCGGGGCGGATGCCGGAGCCGGTACCGGAGCAGGAGAGGGTTGGAGCGGTGCCGGAGCACGCGAGAGGAGCCGGTGCTGGTGCCGGAGCAGGAAAACGGTTGGAGCGGTCCCGGTGCCGGGGGAGGGGGAGCGGTGCCGGTGCCGAGCAGGGGGCAGTTGGAGCGGTGCCGGTACCGGGGGAATTGGAGCGGTGGCGGTGCCGGTACCGGGGGAATTGGAGCGGTGCCGGTGCCGGTAGCGGAGCAGGGGCAGTCGGAGCGGTGCCGGGGGCGGTGCGGGCGCGGTGCGGGACCCGGCGCGGTGCGGGAGCGCTGCCGGCGCTCGGCTCCGTGCGGCGCTGGCTCCTCCCCGCCGCAGCCCCGGGATCGGGAGCCCGCTCGGCCCCGCTGGCCCGGGCAGAGCCGCGCACGGAGAGCACAAACACACAAACACACGCACGGCGATCCCCGCCTCGCACGCCAGTCAGGGGAGCTCCCTCCTGCGGCTCCTCCTGCTCCTCCTCGAGCCCGAGACACCGGGACCGGCGGCCGTGGGGGTTTCAGCCTCTCGGGGTTGTGGATTTAGCAGCGGCTCCCCCACCCATTCCAGCTCCTTGTTGTCTTATATTTAGTCAAACATTCTAGGTTGGCCAAAAATAGAGCAGCCATGGAAATAAATCAGGCTGACTGGAGGTGCCAACATTGTCTGCCTGAAAGTAATTAATTTCTTATATCCTCGGCTATATTAATCCTCGCCTTCCCTCCGCACACCGCCCTGTCTGTCAGCAGAGTTGTTGTAATTAGTGCCGAAATCTGGGGGATGTGCAGGAGGTTTAAGGCGGTGGGGAAGGGCAGGGGGAAACCGAGGCAGGGAAGGCACAAAATCCATCTCCACAGAGTGTGGGAGCACGGAGGGTACAGCATGGAGGGCTGGCGAGGAGGACAGAAGGGGACGCAAGTTCTGTGGTGGAAAATCCTAAATTTAGGGTCTTCTTTCCAGATGTGGATACTCCACAAAAAAAGAAAAAACTGTCCAGGAGACACAAATTTGGGCTTGCTCCGTTCTCCTGCTGCCAGAACTCCTTTCCCCCTTGCTCCTTTGGTGCGTGGGAGTCTCGCTGGACTTGCTGACTCTCATTTCTTATCTCAGAACCACCAGGCTGGCTGGGAGACACCTCGAGGAATGGGGAAGTGCTTCCCAGATGGTGCACCAGGAGCACCAAATCCGAGCCCCCTGGAGGGAAGGGATGTTCTAGAAGGATCCATCTCCTCTGGCCACCTCAGCCTGTCCCAGGGCAGCACCCCTGAGGCCATCAGCAATGTTTGGGTGCCCTGGGAGTGGGGTAAAACCTTCAGCAGCAGCTCTTCAGTGGGAGCAGGAGCTGAACCAGCGGGCTCTGAACTGGGCTGCCCCTCTGGGAGCAGGTAGGGGGTTCAAAACTGAGGCACAGTGACCCAGAGGGACGTGGTGGCTTTGCAGCAGGGGTGAGAGGCCATCCTTGGTGACACAGGGTGAACAGCCTGTCTGTCACCTGCAGCTGATGGGGGTTGGCATCCTTGGCTCTGTAGGGCTCAGGGAGGAACAGCAAAGGTGTGACATCCAGGGTTATGTGTGACATCCAGGCTGTGTGTGACATCCACAGGGCTCAGGGAGGAGCAGCAAAGGGGCCAGGGGTGATGTGGTGTGCAGGGTGTGTGTGACATCCAGGGTTATGTGTGACATGCAGGGCTGTGTGTGACATCCAGGCTGTGGTGTGACATCCAGGCTGTGTGTGACACACAGGGTTATGGTGTGACATCCAGGGCTATGTGTGACATGCACAGTTATGGTGTGACATGCAGGGTTGTGTATGACATGCAGGGCTGTGTGTGACATGCACAGTTATGGTGTGACATGCAGAACTGTGTGTGACATGCAGGGCTGTGTGTGACATCCAGAGCTGTGTGTGACATGCAGAGCTGTGTGTGACATCCAGCCTGTGTGTGACATGCAGGGCTGTGTGTGACAAGCAGAGCTGTGTGTGACATCCAGGCTGGCTCCTGTGGCCGCCTGCCCTCCGCTCACCCCTGGTCAATGAGTACCCGGTCATGTGGGTGCTCAGTCAGCGCCCTGTGAGTGCCCATCCCGCTCCCTTCCTGCTGCTGCCTGCACAAATGGGCACTTTGGGGGGGGTTCCCACATCCCAGGCTCTGCCATGGCTCTGACTTCCACATTCACCCGTCTCCTCCGTTTAGAGGGGAGATGTCACCCTGGGGGAGATGTCTCAGGCACTTCTGGGTCATTCTCAACAACTGCTGCCACAGCTCCGAGACCACCTGGAGCCTTGAATCCAGTTTGAAACCGAAAGGAAAAGAGATTCCCAGGAAAAGCTCCAGCAAATTAAGCTGAAGGCCCCAAACTGGAACTTCAGAGAAACCACAAAGAGAAAGAAAGCACCGAGCAAAGGGCAGGAATGTGACAACAATTAGGGGACAGAGCCATGAGCTCGGCCCTTGTGTCACACCAGCTGCTCGCTGGTGCAGAACATTCCTCATAAACACAAATTACAGCCCTCGGCATGCCAGGGATTGCTGCGGGTGCCTGACAGCGCCGGCTCGGGAGGAGGATGAGCGCAGGGAGAGCCCAGCTGCTGCAGGCGGCGGGGACTGAGCCGGAGAGCAGCGGAGGGATCGGCTGTGATGGATGGTCCCGGCACGGGGGGCACGGCTGAGGGGGGACAGCGAGGCTGGTGATGGGGCTGGGGCCGTTCCACCCGCACCAGCCCAAAGCAAAGTGTCCCTTGACGCTTCTGCGTGCGCTGAGGTCGCCGGGGTTGAACTCGGTGCCCACCTGAGGCACCGCTGTGATCCCCGGGTGAATTCGCTCAGCCAGAGCCTCGGGGCATTTTCCGAACGTGCCAGCGGAATGGTTGAGCAGAGGGCAGACAAAAATACTGGAGGTTTTTGGGAGTTTTTCCTAGAATTACTTTGCGTTCTGTCGTTGTTTTTTCTCTTTTTTTTTTTTTTTTTTTTTTTTTTTTGGTGATCGCAGACCCTCAGGGGGATGTGGGGGAAATGAAGGGTGAAAATGGGCTGGTTTTAGTCGGGAGCGTTCCCAAAAAATGGGTCTGGCTGGGAAACTCCAACACTTTGTGTCATAGCCGTGATCACTTCAGCTCGTGCTGGGGGAGACTTTAAATCCTTCTCTTCCTCCTCCTCCTCCTCCTCCCGGTGTATTCCACACCCGGAATGGTCTCACAGCTCCCAGTCTGTCCCTGCCCAGGGCAGCCAGAGGAGCGCTGGGTCTCAGCCCTCAGCCCTTTTGATGTAAACTGAATTTTTTTAGGGATGTGTTTCCTCACACCGGGTGTCCCCTGTCACCTCCTGCCTGCAGCACCTCGGCCAGGCTGCGAGAGGAGGGGACATGAGGAGGGGAGGGGGCTGCAGGGGGGTGGCAGCCACCTGGATGGTGACATCCAGAGGAGGGGAGGGGGCTGCAGGGGGGTGGCAGCCACCTGGGTGGTGACATCCCAAGGGGCTGGGCTGGCTGGGAGCCGTGTCCAGGCAGCAATGGGATGCACATCACCCCGAGTGGCAGCTCCGGGCTCAGTCCTGGGATTTCCTCCTGGTAGGAACAATCCTGTTTCTTCCCCCCAGACACCCAGCAGGAGCTGCTGCTTCCCAAATCCAGGGAAAAGGGCTCCTGTGCTCCGCAGGCTGCGGTAGGAGGAGCCGCCAGGAGCAGCAGGGAATGCTGCAGCATCCTGAGCAGCATTCCAGTCACACCCTGAGGGATTTCCCAGGGCTTCTCCTCTCCAGAACCTTCCCTGACAGCAAATCCCACTGCAGGGCCGTGAGAGGGACAAAAGGAAGGTGAGGAACCAGCACAGCAGCCCCAGCCTCGGCCTCAGGTCACTGGGTGCCCCTTGTCCCTGTCCCAAGCAGTTTGAGGATGGGAATTTGGGAATTCCGAGGGGCTGGCACAGAGCTGGAGCCCTGCCCTCTGATCTGTGCCAGCCCCAGGCTGGCTCCTGGCCAGGCACATGAAATCCTCTGCTTGTCCCTCATGTGGAGAGGCCCTGCTGGGGACACTGCAGCCAGTGCTGGGGACAGGGGGGACAGAGCCCAGGGCGGCCTGGGGAGCAGGGACAGCCTGGCAAAGCCACCTTAGGAGCAGGGACAGCCTGGCAAAGCCACATTAGGAGTAGGAACAGCCTGGAAAAGCCACCTTAGGAGCAGGAACAGCCTGGCAAAGCCACCTTAGGAGTAGGAACAGCCTGGCAAAGCCACCTTAGGAGAAGGAACAGCCTGGAAAAGCCACCTTAGGAGAAAGGACAGCCTGACAAAGCCACCTGGGGAGCAGGGACAGAGCGCAGGGCAGCCTGCGGAGCAGGGACAGCCTGGGAAACCTGCCTTAGGAGCAGAGCAGAGCAGCTCAGGCTGAGCAGAGGTGACAGCAGTGTCCAAATGTGTCACAGCAGAAGGAAGCAGCCCTGCTACAGCCATGCCAAGCTTCCTTTGGTGTAAAACCACTGAATTTTTGGTGTAAGAACACCCAGTTTTGGGTGCCAGCTGCTGGCCCTCGTGGAATACCTGTCCCCAGAGTGGGGGACTCGTCCCACAGCACACACAGGAGCTCACCTGCACTGTGCCCAGGCTGCAGGGGAGATCAAACACACCCAGCAGCGACACACCCGGCCCAGCAAGAACCAGTCAAGGAAGATCCGAGCTCCAAAGCCAGCTCTACCCAGCAGGCACCGCTGTGTCCCTGGGCAGAGCTCCAGAGCTTGGATGTGCAGCCCAGAGGAGCCCTGGCAATGGCCAGGAAATGCAGAAAGTCGATTAAACCTGACAGCTCAGACTGAGGCTGTGGAGAAACAGCAACAGGACTGAGCCTGGCTCCTGCAGGGAGCGCAGGGCAGCTCTGGGGGGTCACACTCACCTGTTTTCCTGCTGCAGGGCTCTCAGTGAGGATGCAGAGCGCTCTGAGGATGCACAGCCCTCAGCAGCTCTGTTTCCCCCAGCGCTCAGCTCACATGGCCTCGCATATGTGCAGCTCCCGAGGAGAGCTCCGGGGCTCTGCAGGGAACATTTCACAGTCACTGCATCCCTTCCCCACTGCCCTGCCACTCGATAGCAGCGTGGGCAGCGAGTCATGGAAAGGAAAATGTGTTCAATGCCTCCTCCTCCTCCTCCTCCTCCTCCTCCTGCTGCTGCTGCCCTGGCCTGGCTGCTCCCCCCAGGCACATGCAGGCATGTGGAAATCATTGCCTGGAGAGCAGAGCTGTGTTTCAGCAGCAGTCCCAGGGCTGGGGTGAAAGCTGGCTGCTAAATCGAGGAGAACTGGGAAATGGGGCCGTGCTCCAGTGCCCAGCCTGCCTCGGTGGGAGCTGCTCGCTGGAGAGGGCAAATGAGCCCGGGGTCACAGCCCAGCCTGGGCTGTGCTCAGGTGTCGGAACCCAGGACATCCTCTGGGTGACCTGGATGGTTTGGGCTCCTGGCAGGGGGCAGGCCAAAAACACTTGGGAATTCGATCTTAGCCCCTGGGAGAAATTACCAACCTTGTATGAAGAGTCACAGGTCGCAAAAGTTTAAGTGGCATAGTAGTGGCAATCACAGGGTGAAGGAAGAAATTTTGGAACATTGTACAGGGAGGTTTAGAACCTTGTGCAGGGGGTGTTTGGGATTCTGTACATGGGGGTCAGGGGCTCCAAGATGGAGGGATTTGGGCATGCCCTGTCCTCCTTCTTTCTTCTCCCTGGCATCCGTGTTCAGGATGATGTTGGCACTCACAGATTGGTTTAGAGTAGAAAGTCATTGTCTAGCATAGGTGATAGGTATTGGAACATAATTATAAACATAGTACACGTAGTTTTTAGTATAAAAGATAGCACCAGCCCGGGAGGTGGGCAGTGTGCCTCAGACCAACCTGCTGGATAGACCTGTGGCGGGTCGGAGAAAAAACATCTGAGATAAGCAACAATAAACAACCTTGAGAACCACAGACAAAGAATTCCAGCTCTTTCTTCAACCATCGGGCTGGCTCAGGGTCATCCCAAGACTCAGGGACACCCTGATTTAACAACAACCCCCCAGCTACACCTCTGGTGGCTTCACAGACTCAGGGAATGTTGATCCTGAGGTTCTTCCCAACCCAAAATGGTTTGGGTTGGGAAGAACCTTAAAGATCATCTTGTCTAAAACTCCACCTCCCACTATCCCAGGTTGTGCCAAACCCTCTCCAGCCTGGCCTTGGACACTTCCAGGGATGGGGCTGCCCCTTCCCCACCCTCCCAGGGGAGGATTTTCCCATCCATCCAACCTGAACTTCCCCTCTTTCTGTGTGAACTCATTCCCCCTTCTGCTGTCGCGCCCAGAAGGGGCAGGACAGAAGGAATATTGCTATTCCTGTTTTAAAAGCAGGTGAATTGAGGAGCAGGAGAAATGGGGATGTTTGGGTATCCCTGTGCCTGTCCCAGAGCTGAGGGAGCTCCTCAGGGTCTCCCTGCAAATCCCCAAGCCCAGATCACTGCAGGCTGTTCTTGTCCCATGCTGGAACTGGGACAGGCACAGGGAAGCCACAGCTTCTCTGGGAATTCCAGCCCAGCCCCTCACCTCCCTCCTAGCCAGGAATTCCTTCCTGATATCCCATCTAAATCTACACTCTTCCAGCTTAAAACCATTCCCTGTGTCCTGGTCATTCCAGCCAGGAATTCCTTCCCAATATCCAACCCAAACCTCCCCTTTTCCAGCTTAAAACCATTCCCTGTGTCCTGTCCCTCCATCCCTTGTCCCCAGTCCCTCTCCAGCTCTCCTGGAATTCTCTGTGAACCTGAAATCACCCTGAAACCACTGGAAATCACTGAATTGGCATTTTCAGGGCTGTGGGACACCAAATCCTGTCCCCAAGGTGCCCAGCACTGCTGACCATGGCAACCACGAGGCCGACTGCAAACCACTGAATCCAGCAGCATCTCCTCTGAATTTTGCCCATGGAGCATCACCATAACAACAGCTCCACCAATCCACACCAGAGATCCAGGCCCTTAGCAACCAAGAGCTGCCAAATTGCAAAACAAAGTACAAAAAAAAATAAAAATCTGCACCAAGTCTTTCCTGCGGGGTCCTGCTGTGGGTGAGCAGAGCTGCAGCGGGCAAAGCCAGGAAAATGCCCAGAGCACCACAGATCCCGAAAGTTCTGCCCCAGGAGGTGCCAAAGCCTCTCTTGTGGTGCCACTGGAGGGTTTGGCCGCTGTTTTTGGTGTTTCACTGCGTGGTTTCCCTCCCAAAGAGGGAAAGTTCAGTGCACTCAGAACCTGAGCTGTCACCCCTGAGAGCTCTGATTGTCACCCAGCCCTGGCACCTGCAGGAGCTGCTGTGCCTGGGTCTTTCCAGGTGTTTTCAGCAGCTGTTTCCCAGGGGTTAAACCACCTCAGCAGCTTCAAAAGAGCCAGAGTTTGCTCCTGTGAGTGAACCTTGTCCCCTGTCACCCTGCTTGGAGCGTGGGGAGGAGATAAGCTGGTTTTTTTTCAGGGAACCATCCATCTCTCCCACTGAGTCACTGCCAAACCTCCCCTTCCCAGGCAGGTCACGGGGTGAGCTGGAGCTGAGCGCTCCAGGGAAGGGCTGAGGGAGCACACCCAGGGCTCGGAGCTGCTCCTTCCTGGGAGCAACAGGCACCAGGCTAAAGTCCTGCAGGGAAATGTGTCTGAGCAAACCCAGCAGATCTTTCTCCCTGCCAGGACACACCAAACACACCAGCAAAGGGCCTGGTGCTTTCCTGCTGGCACAAACTGGGAGTCCCTGCTTGGACTGCGACCAGCAACACCCAGGGGTTGAGAACAGAGCTCAAACTGGGGATTTCCAGCCCAAAGCAGCAAACCCTGTTAGCAGGAGGCAATGCTGTGGTGGAGGAGGTCTGGCTGGAGGATAATTAGGATTTTCCAAGCCTTTGGCTGCAGGGATGCGTGGGTGGGTGGGTGGGTGGGTGGATGGAGCAGGAGGAGCTGTGGCAGCGGCTGGCACTGCACAGCAGGAACAGCTTGGGTGGCACCAGGAAGGGACTCCCTCACTGCTGGCTCGCACAGCCTTGGGATGCTCAGCCAGCATTTGCAGCTTGACTCACAGCCTGCTCAGCTATTTCCAGCCCAAATGAGGAATCCAGCCCGGCTCTGGCTTCCCAAAACATTGGTGCAGGCATAAACTTCAGCGAGCATTAGAGGGATGATGGATGTGAGAATGTTTCCAAAACAGAGAGCCAGGGACGGGCTGGGGCAGCAGGGCTGGGCATGGGAATGGTGGAGCACTGAGGAGAAATCCCTGGAGGGCTGGAATGGCAGGGATGGACCTGGGAAAGACTCTGGGTCGAGCTGGGAGCGGGGTGGGCACTGTGCCACCCTCACTCCCATGCCAGCCCCGCTGTGGTGTCTGCAACGTTCAGAATTCCAGGAGGCAGAAGGACACGGAGGGGCACAGGCCCCTGAAAAGGAACAGGGGTTCTTTTCCCTGTAAACCAAAACTCACCCCTCAATGTGCTGATATCAGTTTGCAGGAGGCATTGGGCACTGCCAGGGCAGCCTGAGGTTGTGGGGGTGGCAGCTTGGGGCTGGGAGATATCCTGCATTCGGAATTTTAGGAGGCAGGAGGCCACAAGGGGCCACCGACCCCTGGATACGAATGCTGGTCCTTTTCCATGGGAAACCAAACTCTCCCCCCAGGTTTTTGATGTTAGTTTGCAGGAGGTGTTGGGCACTGCCACGGCAGCCTGAATTGCAGCTTGGGGCTGGGAGAAATCCTGCATTCGGAATTTTAGACAGCAGAAGGCCACTTGGGGCCACAGACCCCTGGACACAAATGCTGGCCTTTTTCCATGGGAAACCAAACTCTCTCCACCAGGTTCCTGATGTCAGCTTGCAGGAGGCACTTGGCACTGTCAAATCAGCCACACTTGCCTGTGGTGGCACCTTGCATCTGGGAGGCATCCTGGGACATCCGGAATTTCAGCAGCCGCTCCGGGCCACTGGGCCCTGGACACAAACGCCGGCCCTTTTCCCTGGGAAACAACGGTGGCACCGCGGGGAGCTTGCGGTTCCTCTTCCCTGAGCTCCTGATGGTTTGTGTGCCTCGGGGTCGCTCCTGGACTCATCCCAGCGGGATTTAGGGGATCTCAAACGCTGCTCCAGCCTTTTCCCTCCCCAAGGAACCCTCACAGGCTGCTCTGTGCTGGTTCTGCCCTCAAAAAACCACAAAACAAACCGGCTGGAGCAGGCAGGGCAGACAAGGACCTTGTCCCCTCTTTCCCTGGGAGCAAAGGCAGCGTGGCAGCCGAAGGGCACAGGAATTCCTGCAGCAGGGAGCTGGCACAGCCTGGCAGGGCTGGCAGCTGCCCAGGGAAAAGCCTCAGTGTCCCAGGGACAGCACAAGGCTCAGGTGCTGCTCGGGCTGGGCAGGGAGGGAAACGAGCTCTGAGGGTGGCCAGGATGGGTTTGAACTGGTGCTGAGGGACAGGGGACACGGGACGCAGGACATGGGACATGGGACAGGGACAAGGGATATGGAGATACAGGACATGGGACACAGGACACAGGACATGGGACACAGGACGGGGGGGACACAGTGATATGGGACGTGGGACACGGGGACACAGGGACACAGGGACACAGGACATGGGACACAGGGACACAGGACACAGAGATATGGGACACAGGGACACAGGAACATGGGACACAGGGACAGGAACACAGGACACAGGGACACAGGGACAAAAGACATGGGACGCAACACAGCGACACAGGGACACAGGACACAGTATATTTTTCCCTGGATCCCGGGCCGTTCCCATCACGGAGAGCTGCAGCAGCCTTTCCCTGGAGCTTTTTCCTCCTGGAGCTTTTTCCCCGTGTCCCTCCTTGACCCCTCCCCAGCTCCTTTCCCCACCCACGGCCACCCCCGCCTGGCCTGTCCCCTGCTCCAGCCTTGTCCCCAGCCCCGCGGAGATGGCGGCAGCTTTTGGAAAATGCTTCCACCTCGTGGCCCTCTGGAGAAACGCCGGCTCATGGAAAGCCCAGCCTGGCACCAGCGCGGCCGTGCCACCCCCTGGGCTCGCCCGGTGCCCCCGCTCGGCTCCGGGTGCTGCGGCCCCGCCGGGCGAGCACGGGCTGTCCCCAGGGCTGGGGACGAGCTGGAGGAGCCCGTGGTCAACCCGGACCCAGTTCAAACCCAGTCGTCCCAGTTGTCCCAGTCGTCCCAGCACACGGGGGCTGGCGGAGCTCAGCCGGAGCTGCCAGGGCTCAGCACTGCGTCTCCTGCGGCCCCTCCAAAATCCGTCCTTGCGGGCGCTGGGCTGGGGTGGGCACAGAGGGAGAAGCCTCGGGCACACTTTGGGAAGCAGCTGGTGGCGTTCAGGGCTTCACTCATCCCGTGGAAATGCTGCAGGAAGGGGGATCACAGCCCTGTGAGGGTCCCTGTCCTGATTGTGCCTCCAGCACAGCTGGAGCTGCTGGGAAAGGCTCCTCTGCTCCACTGGGGGAGATTCCTGGGCTCCAGTAATCCAGGAAAACACCGTGGGCTCTACACAGGTCTGGTAGGACACTGGGGTCTCATGGGATCCCAGAATCCCAGCACGGTTTGGGATGGAAGGGACATTGGAGCACATGCAGTGCCGAGGCAGGGACACCTTCCACTGGCCCAGGCTGCCCCAAGCCCCGTCCAGCCTGGCCTGGGACACTGCCAGGGATCCAGGGGCAGCCACACAAAATAAACAGAAGGAATTCCCTGGTGGAATCTGCTGTCCCAAGGAACGGGCTTCGCTGGGCACGAGCAAGACTCAGCTTTATTTTGTCACATAAACCAATTGCATTTTTAGCAGTTTTTGATACTGAATAAAGGGAGAGCTTCCCGTGAGTTATGCCAGCGGGATGAAAGGACTCCTTCCCAGGAGTTATCCCAGTGGGATAAAGGGACTCCTTCCCGTGAGTTATCCACCGGGATAAAGGTAGTCCTCCTCGCGGAGTTCAGCCCCTCGGGATAACGCGAGTCCTTTCCCTGGAGTTCATCTCCCCAGGACAACACGCTTCTTCTCCCTCGGGCTCATCCTCCCGGGATAACGCCCCTCCTTCTCAGGGTTATCCTCCTCAATAACCTCAATAACGCCCTTCCTTCCCAGGATTTATCCCCCTCAACCCCGCTCCTCCTTCTCCCGGGTTAACCCCCTCAACCCCGCTCCTCCTTGTCCCGGATTAAGCCCCGGGCGGGCCCGGCCGTGCCGAGGGGAGCCGGGGGGAGCCGGGGGGAAGGATGACACATGTTCAGCCCAGCCCAGCGGCAGAGCAGCCGGCGAGGCAGAGCCAATGGCTGTTTTTCATGCTCAGCGAGCGCGTCCATCTCCCCCCACACCCTCGAGCCCTTAAGTTGCAGCTTTTAACTACCTCGCTGAGCAGAGCAGAGCAGAGCAGAGCAGAGATGCTGCTCAGCGGGAACAGAAGGCACAGCCTGCTGACAGGTAGCCAGCATGGACCCTGAGCCCGCCAGGGCCGGCTGCTGAGACAGGTACGTGCCTCCCGAGGCAGGGAGCCGAGAGCAATCACATTTGGGATGCAAACTTTAATTTTCCAGCAGGGGGAATATGGAAATCTGGCTCCCTCGGAATGATTCATCCCCCCCCTTTCCCAGCGCCGCCACCTCCCCTCCCCCTGCGCGCTCTCCCCGTCCCTCCCAGCTCCGACACTTCGCTGCGGTCTCTCCATCTGGGCGCCTTCGTTTTGGGGGGTTTTGGTGCTCCCTGAGCGTGGCAAAATCGGGAGAGAGGAGAGCAGCAGGACAGGGTGGTCCCCGCGGGCTGGGTGGGCTCCGGAGCCGTGGCATGGCCAGGGTGGCTCATTCCGGGGATCCCGGCTGCTAAATCCATCCCTGGGGAGCCCAGGCATGGCCGGGGTGGCTCATTCCAGGGATCCTGGAAGGTAAATCCATCCCCGGGGATCCCTGCTCAGCTCACGAGAGGATCCAGGGGCTCTCCCATCCCGAGTTCCTGCCTATCACTTCTTCTCCATTTGCATATTGGAGTTAATTGTCCAATTCCAGCTTTAGCCCATGCAGTCCCATCCTTGTTTTACTCTCTTCAGCCCACGTTGTTCATGCTCTTGGGCTGAGATTTGGATCATTTGTCCTTGGTCCCAGCTAGAGAAGGAATTGTTTTGTCTCTGTGAACAGAGCTCACCATCCCCTGATATGAAGCCCAGACCCACACACTAAAGCAGCACAGAACCTGAAAAACAGAAAAGCCAAACCCTGAGGCATCACTCTGGCGTGCCCAGAGCCCATCCCAGGGGTGGCAGAGCTGCCCGGGCTCTCTGTGGAGCCGGGATTTGCAGCAGCAGCAGCCCCGGCGCAGGGGAGCACGTCCCCTGTTAATCAGCATTTAATTAAAGGACATGCTGACATTTGGAAATCAGAAACAAGTCTCCTGTGTGGGCTGCCTCTCTCTGCCGCTCGCCTCTTCTCTGAATCACTCCCTGACATTTTGCCAGATTAGGATGTGACTCCCTCTCTCTCTCTCTCTTTTTCTGCTTCCTTATAAAAATAAATTGAAAAGGAGCCGCGAAGGCCCCGCCGCTCCTCAGGGAGACGCCGGGGGGGACGGGGGAGATCTCCCGTGATTCCCAGGATTACAACGCATCCTGCAGAGCCCCGATGTGGGGCAGCTTTCTGTGGGGCACGGGCGTGCTGTGGGTCCCCGTGCTGGCCTGGGACAACGCTTCTGCCTGTCCGAAAGCACCCAGCGAGCCGGGTGGCCACCGCGGGGCTGGCACCAGCCCGGGGATGGCGCTCAGCGAGACCCAGGCAGGGAAATGGGGAGCCCTGGCAGCGGCTGGAGCCGCGGAGACCCCCGGCTGGGGCGGGAGGGATGGAGGACCCTCGGAGCGTCACCCCAGGCTGGGGACAGGAGGGCTGAGCCCTGGCTGGACTCACGGGGGGGGGACACGACACCCCCGACTCCGCAGTTGGTGGGGTCCCCCTTTTTACCTCACCTTTAGAACCGTCGGCCCCCCACGTGCAGTCCCCCAACCCCCAGCGTAGCTCCCCCGTGTCCCTCTCGTGTCCTCTCCCTATCCCCTCCATGTCCCCCACATGTCCCCCCGTGTCTCCCATGTTCCTGTGTGTCCCCCCGTGTCCTCCCGTGTGTCCCCTCCGTGTCCCTTCCATATCCCACACTTGTCCCTCCGTGACTCCCATGCTCCTATGTGTCCCCCCCCGTGTCCCCCCCGTGTCCCCTCCGTGTCCTCCCGTGTCCCCGCCGCCAATCCCCCCCCGTGCCCCCTTTTCCCCCCGTGCCGCTGAGCGGGGCTGAGCACCGGGGGCTTGGGGGTCCCTTCCCCATCCATCCCGGGGTGCGGGGGTCCCCCGGCTCGTCCCCCCTCCCATCCCCGCGTCCCCCCCTCCTCCCGCACCTTCTGCCGCGCTGAAACGGGGCCAGCGCGTCTGCTCAGCTGCTGGGAAATGCAAACAGCAGCGAGCGCCGGGGGAGTGGGGGGACTGGGGGGAGCCCTCGCCTCTCGCTTCCCCTCGGCTGCTCATTTCAAACCTCCTTTCAAGCAGAAATTACTCCCATTAATCAGGAGCGGGAGCGCGTTCGCAGCCGCGCGGGTTCGGCGGCGCAGGATCGAATTCCAGCGGCAGCAGCGGCAGGACAGGGCCCGAGCCGCTGTCGGGGGAAAGTGGAGCCCAGCGCCCCCCGAAATTCATCTCCCCGTGACAAAAATGCCGGGAGATCCCCGAGACAAACGGAGGAGAACGCCCGGCGCGTCCTGTCAGACTGGGGCTGCCTGGGACAGGGACGGGGACAGGGACACGGCACCGCCAGGGTCCCTGCAGTCACAGTTCGGCTGCTGGGGCGGTGGAAGGGAGCGGAACTCGAGCAGATCGTTCATTACAAGCTGACAGAAAGGAGGGGAGGGGGTGCTGTCCCAAACTGGGGTTTTCACCCCCCAGAAGTTGACCCACACACAGGGTTGGGGTGTTTTTGTTATTTGCTGTTATCGGGTCACCCCAAACCCATAACCACGGAATGCTAGACTGGTTTGGGTTGGAAGGGACCTTAAAGCCCATCCAGTGCCACCTCCCACACCTCCCCCTGTCCCAGGCTGTCCCCACCCTGGCCTTGGGCACTCGCAGGGATCCAGGGACAGCCACACTTCTCTGTCACCCGTGCCAGGGAAGGAGCAATCCCTTCCCAATATCCCACCTGCCCTTCCCCTCTGCCAGGGGAGCCCCTCAGAGCTGTCCCCTCCCCCTGCCAGCGCTGTCAGAGTGCCAGGGGACACCTGGGAGCAGCCCAGCAGGCGCTGTCACCGCTGTCACCGCTGTCACAGCACGGCACAGAGGGGCAGGGGCGCTCTGGGCCTGCTGCCTTGCCACAGACCGGGCGCAGGTGTTGCAGCTGCTGCAGCTCTCTCTGCTGTAATTGCGCTGCTGCTGCTGCTGCCGCCTCGCCGAGGCCATTTCTCCTTTATTGGTTTATTTTGAGTTGCGTGGCCGCGCTGGGAGCGAGATGGATGGGGCTCCTCTCGCCTGCTGGGAGACTTTGATGTGGAAATGGCTGTGGAGGAGTTCCCAGGGCAGGGGCCACCACCAGAGCCCCATTCCTGTCCCAGGAAGGTCCGTAGGGTGGACAGGGAGGGGTCACGCCAGGCCTGAGGTCAGCTTGAGGGCTGGATGCTGCTGGGCAGTTGCCCCAGAGCAGGGGGCAGCACCAGAGCCCTGTTTCTGCCCCAAGAAGGTCTGGAGTGTGGGCAGGGAGGGGTGATGCCAGGCCTGAGGGGTCATGCCCAGGGCTGGTTGCTGCTGGGCACTTGCTCCAATGAGGGACGTGCAGTTGTCATGTCCAGCAACTCCTGGTAAAACCCAAAGAGCCAAAATCCAAACTCCAAATCCAGAGATGCCGGGGACTGGTGTGCCCTGAGGGTCTCCCATTCCAGGGTCTGTCCTCTCCTGGTGTTTCTCAGGAGAGACCAGACAGCGGGAATGCTGCTGAGCCCATCCTCAGCCTCTGATCCCTGGAGGTGCCTCAATCTCTGTGGGAGCTCTGATCTGAGCTGCCTTTGCAATCTGAGAGGGATTTTGTGCTTACAGCTGGGCAAAGCAGGTGATTTTTGCTCCCTGAACAACCTTCCCTTCCCTTCCCTTCCCTTCCCTTCCCTTCCCTTTCCTTCCCTTCCCTTCCCGTCCCGTCCCGTCCCGTCCCGTTTTTGTGGGAGATTTCTTCTGTTGCCTGCAGATTTTATGGCAAAGGGAAACCCCTGGGGAGCTGGATGAGAAAAACCCTGGAATTCCTTTAAAACCCCAGAGCTGTGGCAATAACCGGGCACCTCAGTGTGCCCCCAGCCCCGGGCTGTGCCTGGCATGTCCCGGTGCCCACCCTGGCTGTGCAGCTCCTGTTGGGAGCTGTGGGCAGCCCGGCCAAGGGAATATTGATTGGTTTTACAGCAGAACCTGACAGAGCCTATTCCTGGTGTCTAATGAAGACTGATGATCCCATCCTCTCGCCCTGGTGCTGTGGGGAAAAGGGAAATTATTCTCTGCATCCTGGAGGGAGACTCCACAGCCATCCAGCCCTCGCCTTGTCTCATTCCCGCTGGTTTTCCCTTCTTCCCATCCTCATGGATCCTTCCCAGCTCCCAGAGCTCCGTTCCCTCATCCCAGCACATGGATCTGCTGCTGGTCCACACCATGGGGGTGAAGATTTCACTGCCAGGATGAGCTGGGGGAGGATTTGTTGTGGACGGAATTTCTTTTCCTGGCGTGGAAAGATCTCCCACTCCAAAGTCAGCCAGAAAAATGAGTTTAAACGGGTCAGGGTTTAAAAGAAAAATAAGCAACCTCGCCTATTATCAGGGTTTTATTTCTCTTGTGGCTTTTACCCTTTAGGGTTGGTGTTTTCAGGCTTTTCTCAGCAAACAGGGCGGTGGGAAATGCTGAAGTGTTCTTAGGTCAGGGCTGAGAATCCTCCAGGATCACAAGGCTGGGGGGAAAAAAGAGGAAAAGCCCAACTGCTGGAAGGCACGAGGTGTGAAATGCCGAGGAATTTCAAAGGAACCATCCCTTCTACACCTCCAGGAATCTGAGGAGCCTCACTGCTCCATCAGACCCAAATGTCCTCATGGGCCTGGCATTCCAGGGCTCCTCTGGATTCCAGGGATCTTCCAGCAGCTCTCGCACTTCCAGCCGAGCTCCATCCTGGGAAAACAAGCAGCACATTTATTTTAAAATCATGTTTTGACGCCTGGACCCTGCTTTGACTGCTTTGGGGTGGGATCTCTGCTGTTCCCATCAATATCCCGAGCTCCATCCAGCCAATTTCTTGGAAGGGGACAAATAAGTTCTTGTCGAACCAAGGGGGAAATCCTCCTGCAGCAGAAAGGTGCATTTCCTGAGCCCATTTGGATATTCATGGCGCAGCAGTTACTCCTTTTCCTCAGCTCACAGAACGAATTTCATCAGTAATTCAACACCGCCGTGAGAGGAGAGCCGCGCAAGGCTCTGAGGAAATCGCAGCACTCCGGAATTCTGAATTAAACCCTCCAAAAAATAAAACACCTCCGGCACCTGCCTGCCCATCATGGGGCTCAAAACCACAACAAGGAACCTTGGGGTGGGCTGGGGGATATTTTTGAAGTGCGGTGATTTGGGGGAAGAGCTTTGGGAGCAATCCCCGGGCTGCCAGGAGTGCATCCCGGCATTCCACAGCCGCCTTTTCCTGCTGCTCGCTGCCGGGTTCAGCTGAAAACATCTGGCAAAGTTGAGCACCAGGGGCGAGGGGAAGTCGCTGCTCGTGGCAGGCCGGGCTGACAGCTCGTGTGAGATCAACGCCGCCAGCGTCATTCCTGGGTGAAAGCTCCCTCACAAAGGCAAGGAGTGGAAGCAAATCTTACATGACACATTTATTTTTGTCGTCTATTTATTAGCTCAGAGCAAAAGTCCTGCTGCACTGCATTATGGGGGATTATGCAAATGAGGGACATCAAGACAATAAAAAAAAAAAAAAAAAAAAAAAAAGCCCCGAGTGAGCACAATGTCAGAGCGGAGCAGATGCTGGGGACGGCTCAGCCCTCCCTGCCCGCTCCTGGCCCTCCTGCTCCGGCAATGCCGTGCCCGGATCCAGCATTGTCCCCCCCCATCCCAACGCTCCTGGCTCCTTGGACAACCCCAGCAGCTCATTAGGCCCGCCAGTTAATGAGCTGCCCAGCGCATCAGGGGAATTCATCAATTATCCCATCCTTATTTAAGGGGAGGATGCGCAGGATGCTCCATCCTCACCCACCCCGCGTCTCACCCACACCCCTACAGCCGAGATTAACCGCTGAAATTCGGATTTTTGGAGCAATTTAGAGGGCAAGGAGGGTTCTTGCCCACCTCCAGGGACCTCCCGTGTGCCCAGGGCAGAGCAGCCCCGCACCCGCTGTCCCGGCCCGGGTGAGGTAATGCCGCTGCCACGGGAGGAAGATCTGCCTCCCGAGCCCGGCTAAATCCCATCGAATTTACAACAATCCCCGTTGTTCCGCTGCCAGACGGGATTTGGGAGAGCTGAGGTGGAGGGATAGCAACGAGCCGCGGGAAAAAAAAAAAAAAAAAGGTCCCAAATCCGACTTGTCTTTGCTTTGCCAAGCCCCGCAGGACTCGGGATGGGTTTGGGATTTAATCCTGTCTGAACCCGCTGGCTGGAGACTGAGGTGAGCCAGGGACAGCTCCTGGAAGTGGGAAAACGCCGTTTCCCCCCCAAAAAGAACCCTGGAAGAGCGCGGGCAGCGGGGAAAGCCGCAGGGGAAGCCGCTTCCATCCTCACCCCGCTAATTACACTCATTAGGGGAGCAATGCTGCCTCCGAGCCCGAGCTAGCCCAGCTATTTTTAATTCCCCTGCCTGCTCAAAGCACGCACCGGGGACCTCGGGTGGGCTTTTTTTTTTTTTTTTTTCCCTTGGAAAAGGGGATTTCTCCTGCCAGGTCAGAGGCTCTTTTGTGTCTGCTCGGCTGCGAGACGGGGCCGGAGACAAAGCAGGAAGGGGGAAAGCGGGAGAAAAGCGAGCCGGGAAGAGCTGGGAAAGCCGGGAAGAGCCGGGATCGCTGCCCGGGGCGGGGGGCAGAGGGAGCCGTGCCCTGGGTACCGCATCCGCCGTGCTGGGAACGGGAATCTGCCAGGGATGCGCGGCTCGGGCGGCGAGAGATGGAGAGCCAGGGGATAATTTATGCACCAGCTCGGCTCGGGGTTGCGGGCGGCCCGGCCCCAGGCGGGTGGGAGGGAGGGAGGCCTCTCCCCATCACCCCTTCACCCGCCCCCTCCCGCCCCGCAGCCACACACAGCCTCGCAATCCCCTTCACAATTAGGAAGGCACCTATTCAGCACCGCTCGGGCTTTTGTTCCTTCTCTTCTCCGCCGGCCGAGCCCTCCCCGGTGCCTCCGCTCTGCTCCTGAAGTTGCTTTGAGGGACGCCCCCCCACAAAAAAAAAAAAAAAAAAAAAAAAAAAAAGAATCGCTGGAGTCCCGCGGGCGAAGCTGCGGGACGAGAGAGGAGGGGGAAAGAAAAGCAGGAAAAAAAAAAAAGGAGGAGGAAAAAAAACCCAAAGTAAGACGGCGTTTTTTCTCTCGTTTTCTTTGTCTGGAGCGTTGCCTGCAGGAGTTGCGTGCGTGAGGGCGAGCGGGGGCACCGGGGGAGCTCTCAGCCCGCGGTGGGATCGGCGCTGGGCACCCGCATCCCCCCGCTCCCCGCGGCCCCACCTGGGCAGCATCCCCGGGAATGCCAGCCCCGAGCATCCCAAAGCAACCCGAGCCGAAAATGTGGGAATATATGGATTTAATTCTCTCGGAGGTGTTGTAGCTGAAGGGTGGCTGTGGCTTGCTGTGGCTGTGTTCTTGTGGAGGTTGCTGGTGAGCTTGGGGAAAAAAAAAAAAAAAAAAAAAAGAAACTGGCTTTGTTTTGGGTGAAAATAATCCTGAACTGGCCAAAATTCGTCTGTGTACGAATATTTGGGAGGTGTGTGGGTATATTCATGTTGTGTTCCCTTTATTTATGTTGACAGAGAATTACATGCAACACATGTTAGCGTAGTTACCAGTTAATTACACGTGAGCTCGTTAACTCTTGCATTCCAGGGCTGGAACGGGGTGCTCCAGGCGGATTTAAGTTTTTTGTCTCGCCCAGGCCGAGCGGGAGCGGGCTGTTTGTGTGCGTGCAGACACTCGGGCATTGTTTGCGGTGGGGATAAACCCCGCGGAGGCTGCGGGAGGTGCGGTTTGCTTTCCGCAGGGCACGGGGCAGCTCTGGCGCTGCTGGTGCCCGCCTGGATCCCCCTGGATGCTGGAAGGATGCGGGAGGAAGCGGCAGGGCTGGAAGCGCATCCAGCCGCTCCTTCCTCCGCCTGCAAACTCGCAGCTCCGAGCCCCGAGCTGGGAGAGGAGGAAGAGGGAGAGAGAGGAAGGCTCTCCGGGTCCTCTCCGATGAGGTAATCCCGAAGAAAGATAAGGGGAGCGGTGCGTGTATCGACCTGAGCGGTGATGTCAGCCAGGGAGAAGCAGATGAAGGGCTCGGAGAGGGGAATTGCTGCGATTTTGGCGTCACCTGATTGCCGCTGTTAATTCGGGTGTGTGGTGGTACCGCCTCGAGGGTCCTCAGGGGGTCTGGGCGGCCCAGGGGGGTCCCGGTGGCTCGTGCAGGGATTTGGGGGCTGCTCTGGGGTCTCTGCGTGTGCTGTGGGGCTCTCACGTGTCTGGAGCGCTGAGGAAAATAAGGATTTTTCCCTGTCAGAAGCTTCAGTGCCTCTGAGGAGAGGGGAGGGCGAGCCCAGCCCCGGGCCCCTCTGCCGTGAGCGGGCAGGGAGCGCCCAGAGGGACCCAAAAAAATGTCCCCTCCCGGTTCCTGCGTGTCCCCAGTGACACACAGGGCCACCCCAGCTGGCAAAGCTGCAGCAGCAGCGGGGCTGGGCTGGCTCCATGCACGGAGAGCAGGCTCAGGGACACGTTTGGGACACCTTTGGGTGTCCCCTGCAGGTGTGGGTGTCCCTTGGGAGGGGACAGTGGCACTCAGGGGGCTGAGCAGGGCAGGGGACTGCTTGGGGTGGCAAAGGGACTCTGGTTCCAGGTGAGTTCCTGGCTCCAGGTGAGTTTCTGATGGTGCTGAGAGGTACCACGCTGTGCCAGGAGGCAGCAGAATGGGACCAGTCCCTGGGGACAGGGGACAACAGGGAATAATAGGGAATTACTGGGAATAATAGGAAAAAATGGGGAATAACAGGGGAAAACAGGAAATTACAGGGAAAAATGGGGATTAACAGGGAATAACAGAATAAAACAGGGAACTACAGGGACAGAGAATTACAGGGGAAAATAGGGAACAACAGGGAATAACAGGAAAAGCAGGAAATAATGGGGAATAACAGGGAGTTACAGGGAATAATAGGGAGTTACAGGGGAACAAGGAGGAAAAGCAGGGAAAAATGGGGAACTACAGGGAATAACAGGGAAAAACAGAGAATGACAGAATTACAGGAAATGACAAGGAATAATAGGGAATAACAGGGAATTGCAGGGAGCAACAGGGCTGGCAGTGGCCAGAGCACAAATATCCCACACCTGCCTCCCCTCGGACACTCACGGTGCCCCCAGCCCTCCAGCGGGCTCTGGGACAGCCCTGCTCCCCCTCCAGGGGCTAATCCATCCTCTGATCCCAGCCCCGCATTTCCTACACGCACCCCTTGCCTGCTGTACCTGGGACCCAGGAGCTGGGTCAGCCCGAGCTCGGCTCTCAGGTCCTTCCCTGTGCTCAGCACGACCCTGGAACCCCAAACCCAGAGCAGACTCAGCCCCTCAGTGCCCAGACAGGGACTCCCAAACCCTGGGAGAGCAGCAGAGCTGTGAGGCCTGACCACCCTCTGCCCCTTCAGCTGCATGAGAAATGCTCTGCAGCCTCCTTTTCCCATGGGACATGTTCCTACAAAGCCAAAAAATCCAAGAATCATGACTTGGAGAATGAGGTAAAGGCTGGGGAATGTCATTGTAACGATGACAAATATTCTCTTAATCCCCCAAAATCTGCCCCCATGCATGTGCTGGGGGACTCAGCCCTGGTGGGTGATGTGGGGGAGGGGTTGATCTCTTTCCTTGCTAAGTTTGAGCCCAGGGTGGTGTCACTGGAGTCACCAAGCTGGGCTTGAGCCCACAGAAGGCTCTTCCTGGGGGGCTGAAGTGACCCCTGTGGAGCTGATGCTTTTACCCTGCCTTCACCTTTTACCCCTGGACAAACCCCAGGGGCTCCATCTTCACCTGTCCCTGCTAATTCCTCCTCTCTGTGTTCCCCCTGCTCTGCTCACTCCTGACCACTGAGCCCTCATCTCCCCCAGCCCCTGAGCTCCGAGGGGAGCAGGGTCAGCAGGGTCCAGTCCCTGCACTGCCCAGGGTGGCTCAGCTGCAGCTCCACATCCCTGCCAGGGCCAGACCACCGACCCCTGATCCCTGCCAGGGCCAGACCACCGACCCCTGATCCCTGCCAGGGTCAGAACATCAATCCCCCATCCCTTGTTGATCCAGACCATTGAACCTGATCTAGATCCAGACCCAGACCATCAATTCCCATCTCTGCCCAATCCATTCTATTGAACCTGATTCAGACCCAGAACATCAATCCCCATCTCTGCCTGACCCAGACCATCAATCCCCCATCCCTTGCTGATCCAGACCACTGAGCCTGATCCAGATCCAGACCCAGACCATCAATCCCCTTCTCTGTCCAATCCAGACCATTGAACCTGATCCCTGCCAGGGCCAGAACATCAATTCCCATCCCTGCCCCATCCAGACCATCAATCCCCCCATCCCTTGCTGATCCAAACCATTGAACCTGATCCAGATCCAGACCCAGACCATCAATTCCCATCCCTGCCCCATCCAGACCATCAATCCCCCATTCCTGAGTGATCCCCACCACTGACCCCACCATCCCTGCCCCATCCAACCCATCCCTCACCGGCCCTGTGGCTGCTCTGGCAAATCCAGACAAATTCCCCCCTGGCTCCTGCAGCACTTCCTGCCTCGCAGCCCAGACTTAATTCCAGCTGGGGCAGCAGGAGCTGAAATATCTGGGACCAGAATTGTGCTAAAAGGCCCAGGAGGATCTTGTTAGCCAGGGTCTTACCTGGATTCCTGAGCTGCTGCTGCCCTCCCCTAATGGGCTTCATGGAAAAATTGATGGCAGGAATTGAGTGAGCAGGAGCAGATCTGGGTTATTGCCTCATTCCTTCCCTCTCCCATCCTTCCACCTGGAAATAAATCCGGAGGGATTGTCACTCTGCAAAGGGCAGTGGGGCTGAGCAGAGGGATTTGGGATTTGGGCTGGGAGCTGGCCCTCACAAGTCACGATTTTGGGATCCTGGGGCCTCTCCAAGGGTCACTTCCCTGCTCAGGATGGATTTGTTGGTTTGCAGAGCACCAAGGGGTCAAACAGAAATGAATTTATCCTGAATTTTTTCAGCAAGCTGAGAAACAAAATCGTTTAGGGCTGGAGGATATTTTTTTCTTGGTACAAAGAAAAACCTTTTCACCTGAAATAAGTCGTGTGGGGAAGAGGGAAGGAGGGCTGGAAGTGGGAAGGAGAGGTTGCAGCTCCTCCAGGCTGGTTTTGTGCCTGAAACTGAGTGGGACAAACAAACTGGAGATGCAAAATATAAAATACCCCTCCTGGCTCCACCTTGTCCTGGGGGAACGTTTCTGCAACCTCAGGCACGGAGGAAAAGCTGCTCCTGTGGGACTGCCCGGTGTGGGGACAGCGCTGTCCCCTCAGCACCTCCCCAGCCCCCCTTTTCACACCAAACTCCTGGTGTGGGGAAAGCCTGGAACTCCCACTGGAAAAGGAAAAAACATCTCCTGGGCTGCCTGAGCTCCTGGAGAGGGGTGGGCAGGAGCATCCCAAGGGGAGCAAAGTGCAGAAGTAGCCAGGGATGGAAGATTTCTTTTCCTGGAGCAGCTCCACGCTGGGTTCTGTGCTCTGCAAGGAGCCTGTGGCTGGAAAATCAGGAGAGGTTTGGCCCTTCCCAAAGTGGGTTTTCCATGGACAAGGGAGCTGGGCTCTGCCTGCAGTGCTGCTGTGGCTGAAATGGGGATTTCTGGGGCACATTTCCCTGGAATTCCCACAAAGATGCTGGAGACGCTGTGGTCTCACCCTCAGCTCCGCAGGGAAGCAGGGGGGGTCTCTGCTCTGCTGAGCTTTGCAGGAGCTGGGGCATTCCTCAGCTTCCCCCTTTTTATTCCCGGAAGATTTATCAGGAATTCTGCAAAGATTTGGGCTCTGTTCAAGCAGCTCTCAGTAGAAAATCGGGTGGTGATGAGAAAGCTGATGAAAATCCATAAATAACCCCGGAATCACTCCGTCCATGGGATGTACAAGTGACAGACACCAGTGCACCTTCAGCTGCACCACAAATAATCCCAGAGCTCTCTTTTCCATGGGAGATGTTCCCATGGAACCAAAAAGTCTGGGTGTGATGAGGGAAAGGCTGGGAAAGGACATTGTTGCAGGGACAAATATTCTCTAAATCCCCGACTGGTGACCCCGGGCGCCTCAGAAATGTGATTGGGAGATCTCACCTGCCTGGGCTGGAGCCACTCGAAAATGGATCATTGCCCAAACTCTGCCTTGAGCTGCTCCCCAAAATCTGAGCGTTAAAGTTTAAAAATCCACCAGGAATTGGGGCCTGATGGGCCACAAGCCAGTCCGGGGCTGGGGAGGGAGAACTGCAGCTGATCCCCCCCAAAACTGAGGCTGCTTCCACCTCCTTGGGATGCAACTGGTGTGGATCTTGAGGTGTTACAGGCTCTGCTCCAGAGCATCCGTCCATCTGTCTGTCCATCTGTCCATCCCTCCTGCCCTGGGGGGGGTTTTATTTGTGTCCATCTCTCACCAGGGGCAGCCCCAGGTGGGCTCTGCTCATGTCCTGGGCTCTCCCCACGCCTGGGACAGGAGCAGGGAGCTGGGAAAAGTGGGAATGAGCCTCGGGAATGGTGCTGGGCTCTGTGGAGGATCCCCCTGAGCTCTGATTTTGGGTGGTTTGATTTGGGCACTGCCATGTGGGCGCCCCAAGGGCCTCCCTGCTCCGGAGGGGATTCCCTGGAGCCTCTCTGGGTGCCACAGGAGCACCCAGGGACTGCTGCAAGTGATCCGGGGAGGCAGGAGGGAGTGAGAGCTCCAAAGGCACTCCAGGGCTTTGGGGAAGCTGGGATGGTTTCTGTGCAGCTTGTCAGAGCATCCCAAATATCCCCCGGGACTGGAAAAACCAGGATAAGCCTCCAGTGCCCCTGGATGCCCGGGGGGCGAGGCAGGGAGCTGCTGAAGGCAGCAAAGCACTTTTCAAACATCGATCCGAGCGCCGGGAGCCTCCAAGGTGCGTTTGGTGCCTCCGCCCGGGGTTTCCAGGAGCATCCCGCCGGGAATGTGCTGCCAGGCTTTGTGCTGCTCAGGCGTTGGCATTTTTGGGGCAGCCTGGCTGCTTTGAGGGCTGTGAGGGTTTTGTGAGAGTCCCCAAGCTCCCCCCGCGCCGTCCCCACCTCCCAACCTGCCCAAACCTCCCCCAAAGCAGCGCCTGGGACGAGGAGCACGGGGGAGGCTTTGAGCGTATCCAAGATACAGCGGATTTGGGCACCCTGTCAAATGTTCTCATTGTCTGACCCTTGTCCAGACGCCAGTAAAACCCTTTGGGAAATTCCCCCTCCGCCCAGCGCACCGGCTTTAATTACAGGAGAGGAATGCGAGGCGCAGAGCGCGGCTCCTCCCGCCCCTGCGCTTGGCTGAGCACGGCGCGGATCCCCCAAACTTTGGGATCTGCGGGGACCGGAGGGTCTGGGGACACAGCGAGGGCAGGAATGGGGTGAGCGCTGGGTGCTGGTGCCACAGGGACATTCCGAGGTTTGTCCCCCGCCGTGGCGCGCTGGCAGCGCTGCCCGAGCAGCAGGACATGAGTAATCTCCATCCCACCGGGGGAGGCAGATCAAAGGCACCGGAGGAGATACAAGAGGTTTCTGCTTCACAGACCAGAGCGGCTGCAGTTCAATAGCGCCTTTGTTAGCGGCCCTGCCGAGCCGGGGATGGAGAAATACCTGACCCCGCTCCCCTCCCTCCGCTCCCAGCCCCTCGCAGCACAACCCTCTCAGCCGTGTGCCCGCGCAGCTCGGGGGTGGCAGCCGCAGAAAGCTCGGGGGGTCCCAAAGAGCCGCCCCGTAAGGCTCGGAGCAGCGGGGTGACCCCCCCCGAGCAGCGCTGGGCACCCCCTGCGCGGGGGGCTCGGGAGGAGAGGACGGGGAGGGCGATGCCACCAGGGCTCTGCCGATGCCAGCAGGGCGCTGCCGATACCACCAGGGCTCTGCCGATGCCAGCAGGGCGCTGCCGATACCACCAGGGCTCTGCCGATGCCAGCAGGGCACTGCCAATGCCACCAGGGCGCTGCTGATGCCAGCAGGGCACTGCCAATGCCACCAGGGCGCTGCCGATGCCAGCAGGGCACTGCCGTGCCAGCCCTGTCCCCGCTGGCAGCGGGCCCTGCCCACGGACGCCGTGCCACGCTGCCAAAGGTGAGCTCAGCGCGCTCGGCCGGTGGCTCTGGGCAGCTCCAGGGTCCCTGCGGCGTGGGCAGGGCACGGTGGCACTGGGATGGACACGTGTCCTCGCGCTGCCACGCCGGGGACAGCAGCCTGTGCCCTGCCAGGTGCCAGCTCCGTGGGGAGGCCTTGGGTGCCACAGGGCCACGTCCTAAGGAGCAGCCAAGGACGAAGGGACGGATTTGTCATGCTCTGCGGTGGGACTGGGGGTGATCCGTAGGGACTGGGGCTGTTCCATAAGGTTTGGGGCTGTTCTGTAGGGATTAGGGTTGATCCACAGGGATTGGGGCTGATCTGTAGGGTTTGGGGCTGTTCCATAGGGATTGGGGCTGCTCCACAGGGTTTGGGGCTGTTTTGTAGGGTTTTATGCTGTTCCATAAGGATTGGGGCTGTTCCATAGGGATTTGGGGTGATCTGTAGGGTTTTGCTCTGTTCCATAGGAATTGGGGCTGATCCGTAGGGACTGGGGCTGTTCTGTAGGGATTAGGGTTGATCCATAGGATTTGGGGCAGTTTTGTAGGGTTTGGAGCCATTCCATAGGGATTGGGGCTGTTCCATAGGGACTTGGGCTGATCCATAGGAAGTGGGGGTGGGTGGGTGCTGGACACGCAGGGCAGGAACCCACGTGGGGGTCCTGCTGTGCCCCCCACACCTGTGGGCTCCCCCCAATGATCTCCCCAGCACAGCACCTGCTCCCAGGGGTGGAATTTTGGGATGCTCCGGGGCAGCCCCGTGTTTTGGGATACCGGGGGGGGACCCCTTGGCCGTGTCACAGGTGGGGCACCCAGTGACCCTTCCCCTCGCCATTCAGGGGAGATAAAAGAAGGAAAACCTTGGGAAAACGCCGGCTCAGAGCTGCCCTGCGCCCCAGGAGCTCTTTGTAGGTCAAAGCCGTGCTCTTTGCTGCTGCAAACCACGGCAGAATCCCTCCCTGCCTCCATCCTGGCGGCGTGAGAGCCTGGATTGCTGAGAACCTGCCCTTCTGAGAGCCTGGCTTTCCCAAGGATTCCGGCCTGCAAGGGAATCTCCCACCCTGAGCTCATCAGCCCCCGGCAATTAACAAATTAACAGCCGCCGATGAGCGCGGGGTCCTGGCAGGGGGAGGGGGCAGAGACCGGAGCTTTGCCAGGGACAACCTGGGCACCGCTGGTGCCACCCAAGGAGCCTCCCCGAGGTTTTCCCGAGGGATCAGAGCCGTGCCCAGCTCTCGGCGGAGCTGTTGCCACCCTGAACGTGTCACCTTGTCCCGAGCGCTTCTTTTGGTGGCTCCAGAGACGGAAACTCTCCCGAGAAAGGCCCGGGGGGGAAGGGACGGCGGGGGAGGAGGGTTGGCAGCCAGACCTTTCTTTGGGCCTTTGTCTGAGCCCACAAAGGCGGCTCTGTTGGGTGAACCTGGCCGAGCATCCTCCGCCCCGGCAGCCAGGTGAGCTCCGGGGGCAGCGGGGCCACCGCGGGGCTGCAGCTCCCGCTCCCGGCCAAGTCCCGTCCTGGCCCGAAAAGTCAGATTTTTCAAGAGAAAATCCGCAGGATTTTCTTCTGCGGGGCAGGGGGAGGCTGCAGGCCGAGGTGAGTGTTTGTCTCTAAAAATAGGATTTATCTTTGTCCCTAAAAATGGGATTTATCCCGCGGGTTCCAGCGGCTCCTCCTCGGAGTGGGGTGTGGGCTGCGCAGGTGGGAATTTGTGCAGCTCCGTTTGCAGCCAGAGCAGGTTCTGGCTGCGGGTTTGTGGGGTTTGTTGGGATTCTGGAAAGCGGCACAGAGGAAAGGATGCCAGGTGCTGCCAGGGATGAGGTGGGGCCGTGGCCAGGACACCGGGAGAGGGGAAATCAACAATTCCAGAGCTGCTCCACGCTGCCGTGAATCCTGACAGTGGCACCGTGGTTTGAAGCTGTCCCTGCAGTGCCAGCTCGTCCCGGGGTCAGCTCCTGCTGGGACAGGGAACTTTCCAGGCTGGGATTGTTCCTCCTGACCCGTGGAGAACCCTGGAGAAGCCACCCCGTGGTGCTGAGGGGGTTTGGGGTGGGAACCCAGCCTGGCTTTGTCGGGGGGAGCCCAGCCTGGTTTTGGGATGGGAAGCCAGCCTGGTTTTGGGATGGAAACGAACCCTAGTGTTAGAGTGGGAGCCCAGTGTGGTTTTGGGGTGGGAACCTGGTTTTGGGGTGAGAACTCACCCTGGTTTTGTGATGGGAGCCCAGCCTGGCTTTGGGGTGGGAGCCCAGCCTGGCTTTGGGATGTGAGCCCAGCCTGGTTTTGGGATGAGAACTCACCCTGGTTTTGGGATGTGAACCCAGCCTGGTTTTGGGATGTGAGCCCAGCCTGTCTTTGGAGTTGTGCTCCCAGCTGGTCACGGGGAGGGAGGACAGCTGAGCCCAAAGAGTTCCTTTCCCCCCCATTCTCCTTTCCCTTTTCCCTCCCCTTTCCCCAAGAGCGCTGCCTTCTCCTGCTCAGCCCTCTGCTGTGGTCTATGGCTTTTTATTCCTATGTGATTGCTTTCCCTAACTCATGTAGGGCGAAAAGCCATGGGCTACACAGGGGAGGGACTCCACCTTCCAGGCACCTCCACACCAACTCCCCGAGCCCCTTTTGAGCCGCTGGGATCTATTTGGGGTCAAACAACGAGAGAAAGGGGGCACTGAAGCCTTGCAGGGCCTTACCACAGGGGTGGGGACACAAAAGGCGCCCGGGGGTGGCGGGGCCGTCCCCATTCAGCGCCGGCCGAGGGAGAGGTTTTGTTTTTTTGGCATTTTGGAGCTTTTCCCACACGGTTCAAAGCATCCCCACCTGCATCCCCCAAAATAAAAGCGCCAGGAAGAGGCCAAGGGCATTTCCAAGGGCATTCCTGAGGGTGGTGGGCGCTGCCCGGGTGGTGGCAGCAGCCCTGAGCGGGGGGAGAAGGGGGTTCAGGGAAGTTTGGGCACCTCAGCCCGAACAGAGCTGGGGCCACCCGGTTTGTGGCAGGCAGGCGCTGTCCCCACAGCTGCCAGGAGGTCGTGGCCCGGCCGGTGTCACGAGGGTGGTGAGGGGAGGTGGTGGCCAGGAGCAGGAGAGGAGGACGGGGTTAATCCCAGGGCAGGGCTCGGCAAATCCGGACTTTGTAAAAGTGCAAAGGCAGAGTCTGCTGGGTCTGGGTGGGGGGGAGAAGAGAGGGGCTGCAGCTCCCACCCCACAGACCCCATTGCTGCAGATCCAACCCCACAGATCCCATCCCTGTAGATCCCACTGCCATGGACCCCATTCCTGCAGATCCCATTTACCCAAACCCCATTTACACAGATCCCACCCCACAGACCCCATTCCCACAGATCCCACCCTACAGACCCCATTCCCACAGATCCCACCCCACAGACCCCATTTAACCAGACCCAATCCTACAGACCCCATTCCTGCAGATCCAACCCCACAGATCCCATTGCTGCAGATCCCATTGCCATGGACCCCATTCCTGCAGATCCCACCCCATAGATCTCATTCCTGCAGATCCCATTTACCCAAACCCCATTCCCGCTGATCCCACCCCACAGACCCCATTCCTGCTGATCCCACCCCACAGACCCCATTCCTGCAGCTCCCATCCCATTCCTGCAGCCCCCACCACCTCCACGACCACCCCACCAACCCTGTGGGGTTCCACCCCCCCTCGCCGAGCAGGAAACGAGCAGTTTCTCCCTCCCTTGGTTTTTCTTTTCTCACTTCCTGAGCTTTGACTCATTTGGGTGTCAGGCTTTCAAGTTTATTTCACCAGCCTGGAATGCATCTTTAAAAATAATAGTCCTTAGAGGAAAAAAAAAGGAAAAAGAGCTGAGGTTCAGCTGTAATCCCATGACTCAAGGAGGTGTGGAAGGAAGAAAATCATGAAATCCCATGAGTTCCAACAATGAAAGCAGGAGAGCTGGCACATAAATCATCAAAACCAAACACCATCCGTCAAAATGAAAGGAATTAAGCCAATCTCGCCAGGCTGTTTTAATTATTTTTTAATGAGGATTTGCTCATTCAGAAAATTCACCCGTGACAATGCCTGCCCCGAGCCATTCAGGGGGACACGCTTGGCTTGGCCCCTCCACCCCCGCCCAGGGCTGCTCCAAACGGGAATGGGATCCTGGAATGAGGGTGCCAAGGAGAGGAGAGCGGTGCCAACCAACCCAAACCACCCCAGGTTTGGTCATTTTGCTTTGTTGCACCCCAAAATGTTGTGGTGGGGAAGAAAATCCTCTCTGGAGGGTCCCTGGTGTCACCACAGGAAATCCTGGAAGCAAAATCCTCTCTGGAGGGTCCCTGGAATGATTTGGTGGGAAGGGACCTTAAAGCTCATCCCAGGTTGCTCCAAACCCCATCCAACCCCACCTTGGACACGTCCAGGGATGGGGTAACTCCAAATACAGCTGGACACCAGCTCCCAAATTCAGCTCAAGTTTTGGCTCAGGAATGCGCAGGCATGGAGCATCAGTTCCCAAATTCACCCCAAATAATGGAATGTGCAGGCTCAGGGCACCAGCTCCAAAATTCAGCCCAAATTTTGGCTCAGGAATGTGCAGGCATGGAGCATCAGTTCCCAAATTCATCCCAAATATGGCAATGTGCAGGCTCAGGGCACCAGCTCCCAAATTCAGACCAAATTTTGGAATGTGCGGGCTCAGGGCACCAGCTTCCAAATTTTAGAATGTGCAGGCACAGAGGCAGCAGCTCCCAAATTTTGGCTCAGGAATGGGCAGGCATAGAGCATCAGTTCCCAAATTCATCCCAAATTTTGGGATGTGCAGGCACAGAGGCAGCAGCTCCCAAATTTTGGCTCAGCAATGTGCAGGCATGGAGTGCCAGCTCCCAAATTCAGCCCAAATTTTGGAATGTTCAGGCACAGAAGCACCGGCTCCCAAATTCAGCACAAATTTTGGAATGTGCAGCTCCCAAATTCCATCCGGGATTAGGACGGGCAGTGCAGGGAAGCAGCAGCACCTTCCTGCTGGGTCACCCAGCCCCGCTGCTCCTGCTGCCAGGGGATAATTTGGGTGCCAATTATGAATATTTTGATTACAGCCAGATGACAACGAGCAGAAAAGCAGAGTTTTTCAATCAAAGCTGCCTCCCGTGGGACACTCAGCCCCTCTGGGAGGGTTGGTGCTCACATGGGATTTTCTGGGGGGGGAAATTGTGCTCAGGAGTAACCTGGGGGGAGTTTGGAGCTCAATCCTGGCTCAGGATGCTCAGAGAAATTAAAATCCAGGTTCAATCCCAAATCCTCGACCCAAGCCAGGCCTGGCTTTGATCCGTACCTGGCTGTGAGGAGTTGTTGTTGGATATTTTGCCTCAGAGGGTTCAGTTCCTCGAGTGCTGATCCCACCCCAAATCTGGGCTTTGGGAAAAGCCGGGGGAAGCTTTGCACTGACAATTCCCCGGCGGGACAATAAAAAAAAAGAGGCAAAAAAGACACAAATCTGGGAATTATTTATCCAGCTCTGCCCTGGGTGGGGAATTAGGGCTGCACCGGTTGTGCCACCGAGCACCTTCCTCCTCCTCCTCCTCCTTCTCCTCCTCCCGGCTGCCTGGGAATGGATTATTTAGGAACTGGTGAGGCCACCGGTGCTGAGTCAGCCCCGAGCTAATGAACACCCCGGCTGCCCATTTGAAATTTATTGCACCTATTAATTACAACCATTAGCTGCAGCCAGTGAAATTTTTATAATGAGGACCCTGGCGACTTTGCCTGGCTAGCAGCAAATTAACTGTGTGGGGGGAAGAATCAATGGCATCAGCAGACTTTACAGAAGCGATGTTTTAATTAGCGATTCTCTGCAAACATGCCAGGCAACATCTTCTCCCTTCATTATCTCCCCTTAAAGGGATGGTGCTTCTTTTCAGGTCGGTTTTATCCCCTCCTCTGGCTCCTCTGTTGTTGGGTTTTTAATGCTCGGCTGCTCATTAGAGAAGCAGCTTTGAAGTGGGGTTTGGCTCAGGAGTGGTTGTAAGCAGCGAAAAGTCCGAGGTTTTTTTTTTTTATTTTTATTTTTTTTTTAAATTTTTATTTTATTTTTGCAGGGGGAAAAAAAATACAAAGCCAGGCTAGGAAATAATGGGTTTGAAAAGTTGGCTGGAGAAATGCTAAATTGGATGGATTTTGGGGCTGGGAGGAAGAGGAGGATGAGGAGTGTGGGAGAGGGGTTGTGTCCACACAGGGAGAGGATGTCCCAACAGAGAGTTCTGGGATGCAGGAGCTGAACTTTGGATGTTTAAAAATCGAAGGGACAAAAAATTCCAGGCAAAACTCTGTGCAGGGAGCATCCCCATCACCCAGAAAAGGCCAGGATTCAGCAGTGAAGGCCCAGCTGTGACCCTTCCACAGGTGCTCTGCTCAGTGGATTAAAAAAACAGGCTGATGATCCCAAAATCATCAGTCCCTCCTAAAATTCTTGGCTGTGGGTATGGATGGAGCAGTTACCACGAAAGGCAAATGAATTTTTTTCCCCCTCTGTTTCTTCCCAAATAATTTAATTCCATTCTGCTCCCTGCAAAAAACGCAGCCCAGATTTCCATTGGTAAATAATCTCCTTTCCCAAGGAAAGAGCCGCCCCTCTGTTTCATCCCAAATAATTTAATTTAATTCCATTCTGCTCCCTGCAAAAAACGCAGCCCAGATTTCCATTGGTAAATAATCTCCTTTCCCAAGGAAAGAGCCCGGCAGCAAAAGGCAGCTCTGAAATCCGGCGCTTCGAATGCAAAGCTTGCTGTTTTTTCCAATAGATTCCCTAAAAAGTGAATTTTTAAAAGAAGATGTCTCCCAGAAATAGGAAAGCTGAGGGACAAAAATCAGCTGGAATGAAAGGCTCTGGTGCCTGAGCATCCCACCAGGGGCTGGTGTCACCTGGGTGTTGTATTTGCAGGAATGCCCTGATGACATAAGAAGTGATGAATCTGACTCCGTGTTCTCAGAAGGCTAATTTATTATTTTATAATATTATATGATAAAGAATACTATACTATATTAAAGAATACAGAAAAGATACTGAATGCTAAAAAGGTAATAATGAAAACTCGTGACTCTTTCCAGAGCTTGGCCCCAATCGGCCAAAGAGTCAAATTAATTCACAGCAGAACCCAATGAAACAATCACCTGTGGGTGAACCATCCCCAAACACATTCCACACGAGCAAACAGAGGAGAAGCAAATGAGACAAGAATTGTTTTCTTTTTTGTCTGATGCTTCTCAGCTTCCCAGGAGAAAAATCCTGGGTGAAGGGATTATTTCAGAGAATGTGAATGCCACCCCTGGGAGTGTCACCCTGCTGCCCTTCCCTCCTGGTGCCAGGAGCTTCCTGGATGTCCAGCAAATCCCAGGGAAATGGGAATTGCTGGGTTGAGGAACAGATTTGATCCAGCTGCTTCAGAAAGACATTTTTTCCGGGCTCAGGGAAAGTGACATCATGAAAGTGAGCGTGCTGATTGCAGACAGCTCCCAATTCATCACTGTGACAGTGACAAACACGGCCCGGGGTGATGCGGTTGACTAAAAAGAATTCTCCAGCTTTACATTTTTAATGCCCCTCTCATTTGCTCAGTTTTATCCCGAGGATCTTCTGCCTTGAATGGAAAGGGCAGCGCGGGGCTGGGGAGCCTGCCCGGCCCTTGCAAATCACCCAGGGCTCCTGTCAGCGCTGCCCCAGCCGGCTCATTTCAATTTTTTTTCATTATTCCTTGCTCCTCCACCATCCCTTTTCCCACCTTTTCAAGAGGAACAGGAGCGTCAGCCTCAGCTGGGCTCCTCCATTCTCCGGGGCTCATTCATCATTGTCCCCTGCCTGAATGGGAGGCAGAGGGTCAGCCTGAAAAGCCCGAGCGCTGCAAACCCCTCTAAATGTCTCAATAGGTCCCTGGTGGGGTCCCAGGAGACCCCCCAGGCTCTCGGGGTGGTTTTGTGTCTGCAAAAGGAGGTGGGGAGGGGGACACGGGGACGTGGGGTGGCACAAGGCACCCCTGGGGACCTGCCTGGGAGGTCTGGGACTTTTCAGGGCATTGTGGCCAGCGCTCTTTAATTTGATTATTAAACAGCCCCAGAGCGAGGAGAGGACAGGCCAAAGCCGGGCTCAGGGAGCAAAAGGGGTAAAAAATACTTTTTACCTTCTCCTTCCCCCTTTTTTTTGGTTTTTTTTTTTTTTCATTGTTATTTATAAATCTCCCCGCTCTCCGTGCCGCTCCCGAGCACAAAAAGCGGCCGCACAAAGGGAGCCTCGCTGGAGCCGCTGCCCGCCCGGCGCTCCGGCAGCTCCAGCGGCGGCCGGCCCGAATTTGGGAGGCCCACACGGGTTCCCAGATGGCCGCGGCCGCAGGAGGGAATTCAAAGCGATTTTTGGGGGCTTTGTGCTGCAGCTGCGCCCCTCGGAAAGGGCGACAAGGGGAGGGCGGGGATGTGGCATCGCTGTCACCGCTGGGGCTCCACCTGCTCCGGCTGCTTCGTTTCCTCCCAGCTGGGAATTCGGGCTGCTCCAAACCCCGCCGGGCTGTGGGATGGGGAAGGGGGGGGTCCCCCAGAGCCTGAGGGGTGACAGCGCCCCAAACCCTGCGGGCTGCCCTCGCTCCCCGTGCCCATTTTGCCGATCCCCCTGAGCAGCAGCGCTGCCCCTCCTGGGGTAAAATCATCTGCAAACGGCACGGGAGGATAGCCAGGGAAGCTGCCAGCCCTGGCAGTGCCCAAGGCCGGGTTGGGCAGGGTCTGGAGCACCCTGAGATGGTGAAAAAGGTGTCCCTGCCCATGGCAGGGGTGGCACTGGATGGGTTTTAAGGTCCCTCCCTACCCAAACCAGTCTGGGATTCCGTGGTTTGATAAAAAGCTCAAAATTCAAGCAGGGAGCGAAGGAAGTGCAGCCTTCGGACAGCATTTCTGCCAGGATTTGTTATGTATTTAAAACCCCCCAGCCTTGCATTTGCATAATTACATTTTGCAGCTGTTGGGCCGTGGCGTGGGCTGGGCTTTGGGGCGATTTTTTTATCTTAAAAAAAAAAAAAAAAAAACCGGCCACAAAGAGGGGGAATTGGGTCCCAGCTGAGCCTTTTGTGCCGGAACCCTGGGCCGGGGCAGTCCCGGGGCTCCCGAGCTCCACCGGGAGCTGCAATCCCGCTGTTCCCGGCGGGCAGAGAGGGGCTGGGGGCGGGCTGGGGTCTCCTGGGCTTTGGAAGGGTGGGGAATTCTGGAGGGAAGGGAAGGGAAGGGAAGGGAAGGGAAGGGAAGGGAAGGGAAGGGAAGGGAAGGGAAGGGAAGGGAAGGGAAGGGAAGGGAGGAAGGAACGAAGAAAAGGGAAAAAAGCGGAAGAAAGGGAAGGAGGTTAAAAAAAAGGGAAAAGGGGGAAAAAAGGGGAAAGAGGAAATAAAGGGAAAAGTGGAAAAGAAAAAAGGAGGGAAAGGAAAACAGGAAGGAAGGGAGGGAGGGAGGGAGGGATGTGTCCCAGTCCCAGGTGATGCCCCATTTTTGGGATTTTGGGGCTCTGCTCCCCACCCTGCCCGTGCCCCCCAGCTGCTGCCCTGCCTCCTCTCCCTGTTCCCCTCCAGGTCTCCCGGAGTCGCTCCCCTGCTCCAGGTGATGCCCCAGTTCACCTTCGCCTGTTTCTGCGGCCTCCACGGCTTCTGCAGGATGAAGAGGAAGAAGGAAGAGGCCGGCGGGGGGCAGGAGACGGCCGTGTGAGGGGCGGCCCCGCCGGGACCCCCTCCTGCCCCCTCGGTATGCCGGCACCGCCGGGGGAACCTCGGGTGTCTCCTTCTCCCCTCTCCGAGGAGCAGCTCCCGGCGGGGTCACCTCTGCCTGCCCCGCCTGGGGGTGTCTGTGGGGTTTTGGGGGGCTCAGGGGCAGAAACAAAGTGTTGGGGTGGTGGTGGCAGGGGAAGGGAGCTGATCAGGGGCTGAGGGAGCACGGAGGGAGCTGTGTGATCTGCTCAGTTATCCCACAGATTCTCCATTCATCCCACGGGTTCTCCATTTATCCCACAGATTCTCTCATCCCACAGATTCTCCGTTCATCCCATAGATTCTCCATTTATCCCGCAGATTCTCCATTTGTCCCACAGATTCTCTCATCCCACAGATTCTCCCATTTATCCCACAGGTTCTCACTTTTGTCCCACAGATTCTCCATTTATCCCATAGACTATCCATTCATCCTGCAGATTTATCCCATAGATTATCCATTTATCCCACAGATCCTCCCGTTTACCTCACAGATTCTTTCATCCCACAGATTCTCACATTTGTCCCACAGATTCCCCATTGATCCCACAAATTCCCCATTGATCCCACAATTTCCCCATTGATCCCACAGATCCTCCCATTTATCCCCCATATTCTCCATTTATCCTACAGATTCTCTGTTCACCCCACAGATTATCCATTTTTCCCATAGATTCTCCATTGATCCCACAGATCCTCCTGTTTATCCTGCAGAATGTCTCACTCATCCCACAGATTCTCCATTTACCCCACAGATTCCCTGTTTATCCCACAGATTCCCCATGAATCCCCCATATTCCCCATTTATCCCCCAAATTCTCTCATTTATCCCCCAGAATCTCTCACTATTTTCTCTCCTCTCCCCAGGCTCCCCGGGGCAGAGCCGATCCCACCCTGACCTCGCCGGGGATGTCACCCAGGTGCCACCGGGGATGTCACCCAGGTGTCACCGCCACCCTGCCGGACATCCCGCCGGGACCCGGAATTCCCTCCTGCCCCACCCAGCTCCTGCACATCCCAGCAGAAAGAGACGGAAAAACCCCAAAAACCGGCCCAGAGCTGGACAATGCCAAGCGCAGCTCATCCTCCCCATCCCGGATCCTGCTGGAATTCCTACAAATCCCAGTGCCGTGGATTCCTGGTGTTCATGGGAAGAGTCTCCAGCTCCTCGGGAAGGCAGAAAGATGAATTTATTCCCAGCAGCAATAAACCTTTTTTAACCCCATCGCAGCAAGGAAAGGATCCAGCTTCCCTCGGAGCTGCCCTGCTCACGTTCCCACCGGGAATTTGGGCAATTTCTGCATCCTGGTGGCAGCCAAGAGATAAAAAATGACCAAAACCCCCCTTTTGTAATATTATTCTCACCTGGTCAAAGCTCTCCCTTCTGTCTTCCACAGGGAGGATTTTCTTCCAGGTATTCCCAGTCTTCCAGTAGGCCAAAACAATTGGTGGCTGCCCCAAAAATTGGTGTTTTTCCGAATGTTATGCCAAGGACAAAGCTCCAGGTGGGCTCGGGGAAGCTCCAGTGGCTTTGGGAAACGCTGACTTTGTCCTGTTCCTATTTTTGCACATCAGCAGAGCCTCCCCTCTTCCACCTTTGCATCCCCAGCGCTGCCCTTAGCGAGGACTTTTGGGATCAGCTCTGGGACAAAAAAAACCAAAAAAACAAAAAAAACAAAAACCAAAATCCAAGGAAGCTGATGGAACTTTAGAACTTCAAGAGAATTTCCTGAATGTAACTTTATTTTTGCACAAGGATTTGTGGTGGCCGCACGAGGGATGTGGTTAAGGATTTAAACAAGTTGGGATTAATCCCTGCTCTGGAAATGATCACGGGTGTAAAGATAAGGGTGGAATTCCAGCCTTGTTTTATTCCAGGATAAATCCACAGGGACACTGAGACACGTGGAAAAATATTAATTCTAGAGAAACCAGCTTGGACTGACTCCCATCCCTGTGATTTTTCCCGTTTCTCCAGGTTTTTCCTATGCAAAAACACACAAAAAACCAGCAAAAACAAAGCCAGGTCAGCAGCAGGTCCTGACTCAACAAAGCCCCGCTTAAACCTAAGGCTTTGCTTTGGGATTTTGCTCCACCCCATCGATTTTCCTGACTCCAGCCTGGATCGATCCCTGGCAAGGAGGGAAAGGCTCAGAGCCCTCCTTGCAGCCTCTCCTGACACGGATCAAAGCATTAAATCTCTTTTTATTGTACTTTTTTTTTTTATCCCTGCTGCCCGGATTTCTTTGGGAAAGGACTCCCAGGATGTTCCTTGGGAGTCTCCCAGCCCAGGAGCCATAGGAATCTGTACTGTACGTTTATTTTTGGGGGTTCTTTTTTGGGGAATAAAAGTGGCATTTGTAAATAAGCACAGGCATCTTCCACGCACAGAGCAGAATGCTTCCTTTAGGAATTCCTATGCTAAAAGAATAAATAAATAAATTAATTAATAATTTTAAAAATAAATAAAATCTTTATGGTAATTTTTGGAGCGTGGGTTTTATGGTCGTTCGGAGCCGAGGGGTTTTGCTCCCTTTTTTTCTTGGCTGGTTCTTCAAAACCAACCCCAAAATTCACCTTTCGAAAGAGTCCTGAAATTCAAATTCCCGATGTTTGGGAGTGGGATGGATGTGGGGAAGGGCACGGGGGTTGTTAAAGGATAAACCAACCCCACAACAATTCTTGGGATGTCAGGAAAGCTCCCAGCCAAAGGCTGGGAAAAATCCCAGCGGGTTAATTGGAGTAATTAATGATTGGGCTCCATCCTAATGAGCCCCGCTGGCCGGGATTTATCGCGTTCCTGGAGGATTTTCTGCCGTGATCCATCGAGTCCTGGGAGATCCCCCTTCCCAGAAGGATTTGGGGAATGTCCCTGCTCTCCTTGGGGAGAGATCCAGGAGCAGCAGGGAGGGATCCAGGGAAGGATCAGGGATCCAGGGAAGGATCCAGAGACAGATCCAGGGAAGGATCCAGGGAGGGATCCAGGGAAGGGATCCAGGGAGGGATCCAGGAGCAGCAGGGAAGGATCCAGGGAGGGATCCAGGGAAGGGATCCAGGGAGGGATCAAGGAATAGCAGCAGGGAAGGATCCAGGGAGGGATCCAGGGAAGGATCCAGGAATAGCTGGAAGGGATCCAGGAACATCAAGGAGAGATCCAGGAATAGCAGGAAGGGATCCAGGAGAATCAGGGAGGGATCCAGGAACAGCAGGGAGAGATCCAGGACCACAAGGGAGGGATCCAGGAATAGCAGGGAGGGATAGAGGAGAATCAGGAAGGGATCCAGGAACATCAGGAAAAGATCCAGGGACACCAGGGAACTCAGGAACATCATAGCGGGGAGGGATCCAGGAGAATCAAGAAGGGATCCAGGAACAGCAGGGAGAGATCCAGGAGAATCAGGGAAGGATCCAGGACCACAAGGGAGGGATCCAGGGACACCAGGGAACTCAGGAACATCAAGGAAAAAAATCCAGGAGCATCAGGGAGGGATCCAGGAATATCAGGGAGGGATCCAGGAGAATCCGGAAAGGATCCACCACTATCCATTTCACACACTCGGAGATTCCAGCTCATCCCAAAGTCTTGGAAGCTTTCTCCACGGACACAGGTTAAAAGAAGAATTCCCCTGGGGGTCAGGGCTTCTCAGGACTGGCAGAGAAATCTTTATTTTATTAATAAAGAATTTATTATTTATTTTATATATCATTATTCTGTGTTTTACATATTATATACATTATATATACATTATATATATTACATACATTATTTCCATATTATATATTATATAAAATTTATATTAGGTATATTCTACATTACATATTGCTATATATTGTTATATATTATTATATATAATATATTATGACAATTATTTTATTAATCATTAATGTATTGTTTATTTTGTATATAATTATTATGTATATATTATATATAATATACTATATATACTATATATAATATATACTTTATATATAATATATAATATATAATATAATATATAATATATTATATATTTATTATATATTATTTAAATATATTATATATATTTATTATATATTATTTATTATATACTATATATTATTGTGTATTATATATACATTATATAATATATATTATATATATTCGATATATATAAAAAGATATATTATATATATATTCCGATAAATATATATAATATATTATATATATTATATATAACATATATACATTATACAATATATGTATATATAACATTATATATACATTATATAATATATATAATATTCGAATAATTATAATTCTATTAATAATTAATTTAATTATTATTTTATTGATAATTAAATTAATTATCTAATTAATTATCATGATTTATCTATTCATGATTAATAAATAAATAACAAATGTTGGTTGATTATACAAATAACGAGCAGAGCCCTGGGTTCCGGCAGGCTCGGACCGCTCCCCGCTCTCCGCACGCCCCGGGCCCCTCTCCGAGCGCGGCCCCTTTAAACCCGCACAGCCCACCGCAGGCCAGGGGGGGGATTCCTCCTCCGCGCCGCTGCAGCGCGCAGCGGGCGCGGCCGCGCCACCCCTCCGCGGGCGGTGGTGCAGCCCACAGGCGTGGGCGCGCGTAGGGGGCGTGGCGAGCGCGGCGGGCGGGCTCGGAGCCCTCAGGGCGGCGCGGCCGGTGCTGTGGGGCCGTCCCGGGGAAACCCGAGCGTCCGGAGCGCGGAGCTTCCAATGTGCGGAGAGTTCCCGGTGTGCGGGAGCTCCCCGGTGTGCGGAGAACTCACAGTGTGCGGCGGGAGTCAGCGCGGGGGGGGGCGGCGCTGAGGGTTTAAGAGCACGGGCGGCGCTGGCGCTGCCGGGACCTCGTGGCGCAACGGTAGCGCGTCTGACTCCAGATCAGAAGGCTGCGTGTTCGAATCACGTCGGGGTCAGGGCGCCCATGGGCGCTTCGTTTTTCACCACGCAGAAAGAAAATCCTAAAATATAAAAAAGCTGACATTAAAGGGATTTTTTCAGGCTTTGATTCAAGGGGTTTGGGGGTTCGGAGTGGGGATCCCGCAGATTTGGGGGTGAGTGCTGCTCTCTTGGTTCTGTGGCGTCTCGTATTTCATTTTTGCCCCCCTGAAGGAGGGCAGGGTGGGAAGAAATATTATAAAAAATTAATTAATGAATTTTAAAAAATTATATTTATTATAAAACCCACTCTAATCCACAACTCAAAGCTGCTTCCGCTCCACGAGCTGCAGCTGATTTGGGATGGGTTTTGGGATGGTTTTTGAGTTGATTTTTGGGATGGGTTTTGGGATGGTTTTGGGACTCCACGAGCTGCAGCTGATTTGGGATGGTTTTTGAGTTGATTTTTGGGATGGGTTTTGGGATGGTTTTGGGGTGGGTTTTTGGGATGGTTTTTGAGATAGTTTTGGGGTGGTTTTGGGGTGGTTTTTTTTGATTTTTGGGATGGTTTTGGGATGCTTTTCAGAGTGGGTTTTGGGATGGTTTTTGGGTGGTTTTGGGGATGGTTTTGGAGTGGATTTTGGGGTGGTTTATGAGGTGATTTTTAGGATGGTGTTTGGAATGGTTTTGGTATGGTTTTCAAAATGTTTTTGGGATGATTTTAGGATGGTTTTTGAGGTGGTTTTGGGATGGTTTTGGATGGTTTTTGGGGTGGTGTTTGGGGTAGTTTTGGCATAGTTTTGGGGTGGTTTTGGAGTGGCTTTTGGGATTTTTGGGGTGGTTTTGGGGTGGTTTTTCCCTTTTTTTCCCATTTTTTCCCAGTTCCTGCCTGCCTGGAACGCTGTCTCCCCGCGTTTGCCACACGGCCGGGCACAGCTGCTGGATTTCTCCCCACGGCTGAAAATCTGATGGAGAAATCCCAGAGTTCTGGGCTCCTGTCTTCACTGATTAAGGGACTCCCTGCACTGAAAAATTCCTTAATTAACTCCTTAATTAACTGTCAGCTTGAAAAATCTCTGGGAAAAATTAGGGATCTGCCATCCCCTGCTTTTTTCTCCTTGCTGGCACAACAAAATCCCTGTTTTTCCTCTTTAGCTACAAAAAAAAAAATCAGTTTTCCCTCTTTACCCACATTATTTAAAAAATTATTATTAAAATTATATATGTTATTATAGATTGTTATTAAAATTACTGTAATTAAATTAATTAAATTAATTAATCGAAATTGTCTATTATTATTGTTATTATTGTTATTATTATTATTATTATTATTATTATTATTATTTCAATTTTTAAAAACAACCAAAATCCCCTTTTCTCCATTTCCAGAGCTGATTTTTCCCTTTCCCCCCACGATTTTTCTTCCTCCTGCAGCTCTTCCCCCATTTCCCATCCAAGGAATGGTTTAGGGATGGAGTTGGCTCAGCCTGAGGTGCCACAGGTGAGAAAAAGGGAATTAAACCCGGGAATTAAAACCTCCCTGGTGTCATCTGCAGGAATTCCTGCACCTCTCCTGCTGTTCCCATGGAAACAGATGTGGAATTGCAGGGATTTTATCGATTTTTCAGGACAATTTTAAATTTATTTTTCCCTTTAACATCAACACTTCCTTTATCATTCCCAAACAGGGTGAGGTACACCAAAAATCTGCTTTATTGAGGCACCAAAAAAAAAAAAAAAAAAAAAAAAAAAAAAAAAAAAAAAATCCTTGAAGGATTTTTCCACAAAGTTATTCCGCAGCACTTTGAGGAGAAAAAGATGAATTTAACACCTTTTGAGAGAACCAGGTCAGGGAAGAAAAATCCTGGGATGGGTGGCAGGCTGGGAATCCGCTCCAAAGGCTCCAAAATCCTGCTCCTGTGAGATCCTTGTGGGATGTGGGAGCAGAATTTTGGTGATTAGCTCCAGAGGCTCCAACATCCCACTCCTCCAAGCTTGTGGGGTGCAGGATCAGAATTTTGGGAATCAGCTCCAAAGGGTCCAAACTCCTGCTCCTCTGGGCTCCTTGTGGGATGTGGGAGCAGAATTTTGGTGATTAGCTCCAGAGGCTCCAACATCCCACTCCTCCAAGCTTGTGGGGTGCAGGATCAGAATTTTGGGAATCAGCTCCAAAGGGTCCAAACTCCTGCTCCTCTGGGCTCCTTGTGGGATGTGGGAATTTTGGGAATCAAGTCCAAAGGGTCCAGCATTCCCCTCCTTTCACCTCCCTGTGGGATGCAGGAGCAGAATTTTGGGAATCCACAGGCTCCAACATCCCGCTCCTCCGAGCTTGTGGGATGCAGGGAAAGAAATTTTGGGAGTCAGCTCCAAAGGCTCCAAAATCCTGCTCCTCCAAGCTCCTTGTGGGATGTGGGAGCAGAATTTTGGGAATCGGCTGCAAAGGATCCAACACCCTGCTCCTGCAAGTTCTTTGTGGGATTCAGGAGCAGAATTTTGGGAATCAGCTCCAAAGGCTCCACCATCCTGCTCCTCTGAGCTCCTTGTGGGATGTGGGAGGAAAATTTTGGGAATTGGCCCCAAAGGCTCCCACATGCCTTTCCTCCAAGCTCCTTGTGGGAGAAGAATTTTGGGAATTCGCTCCAAGGGCTCCAACATCCCGCTCCTCCGAGCTCCTTGTGGGATGCAGGAGCAGAATTTTGGGAATTGGCTCCAGCATCCTGCTCCTCTGAGCTCCTTGTGGGACGCAGGAGCAGAATTTTGGGAATCGGCTCCAGCATCCCGCTCCTCCAAGCTCGCTGTGCGGTGCAGGAGAATTTTGGGAATTGGCTCCAGCATCCCGCTCCTCCGAGCTCCTTGTGGGATGTGGGAGCAGAATTTTGGGAACTGGCCCCAAAATCTTCAAAATCCTGCTCCTCCAAACTACTTGTGGGATGCAGGATCAGAATTTTGGGAATTGGCCCCAAAAGCTCCTAAATCCTGCTCCTCCAAGCTCCTTGTGGGATGTGGGAGCAGAATTTTGGGAACTGGCCCCAAAATCTTCAAAATCCTGCTCCTCCAAACTACTTGTGGGATGCAGGATCAGAATTTTGGGAAT
>JAGGNK010013336.1:201015-269313 GCA_017590115.1 Montifringilla adamsi
GGGGGGAAAAAAATTTTTCCCCCCCCCCCCCCCTTACTTTTTGTGGAAAACGATTGGGTTTTTCCCGTACTTTTTTCCCCCCAAAATTCCATATTTTCAGCTTTTCTCCTCCCAGCAGCCCCAATCCCATTTCCCAGCCTTTCTCCCGGACCACTTGCCCTTTAATTAAATTAAATTAAATTATTTAAATTAAATTAAAACTCCTGACCTCAACAGTGACATGAGCAAACCTCACCTTGCTCTGCTGATTTTTCGGCCCACTCAGGATTTTAAAAAAGGCTGATTTGGGCTCTTTCAATAAATGGAGCAGCTTTTGTCCCTGTCCCGGAGCCGTGACACCCCTGACGTGCTCCTGCTGGGGAATATTTCCTTCCACAACCCCTCTCCCTCCCCTCAGGAGATCGCAGCTGGCAGGAGGAGGCTGGAGAGGACCCCGAGGGGCCGGGCTGGGGGAAGGGGTGAAGCTGGGGGAGGCCAGGCCGACCCCAGCCCCTCCTGCATCCCAAAGGATGCTCGGGATCGGGGGGTACCAAACGAGCTGCTCGGAGCGCTGCTCTGCTCGGCACAACGAAATCCTTTCTAATCCCAATGGTTTTCGCTTTTTTTGCCGGTTTTTTTCCAGGCAGAGGCGGAGAACCGGTGAGGTTTTGTTGTTGTTGTTGTGATTTTCCGGCTGGTTGTTACTATGGCGAGGGAGCCGAGGCGGGGAGGTCAGGAATCCCCGGCTGACAATTCCAAGCCTGCTCCTTTCATTCCCAGCTGCCGGGGTTGGAGCAAAGGCACCAGAACCCGGCTGTTCCCAGCCCCTTTTCCCTCGGGACACGGGGGAGAGGAAGAACCTTTTTCCCGAAGTTTCCCCGGTGGATTTCTCTGCCCGCTGAGTGGGGGCTGGGTGTGTTCGTCACGCTCCTGGTGGCACGGGGGTGGTGGCAGGTGGGAATTTTGGGGCTCTGAGGATCATTCTGGCTCTGTCCCGTTCCCAAATGGGAGGAGATTTGAGTTCCAGCCCTTGGAATTTCGACCCTGGAGCAGCAAAACTTCCAAATCCTGGAGAGAAGAGAGATGGGAAGGAAAAGGAGCTGCTCTGACATCTCCCCCCATTCATCCCATGGATCTCTTGGAATCCCGCCTGCCTGGCTCTGATAAATCCCAAATTATTGCAGATCCATAAAAGCCACGAATCCAGGGGGTCTCCAAAATCAGGGATGGGTTTTCCTTGGAGGGAATATCCAGGGAGAGGTCCCGCTGTCCCCTGGAGCCCTGACCCCTCTCCGGGGGTGCCGCGGGGCTGCCCCTGCCCATCCACGCTCCAAATCCACTTGGAAAAGACTCTGGAGGGTTTCTTAAACCAAGGAATTTCATCCTTTCCATCCTTAAACCAAGGAATTTCATCCTTTCCATCCTTAAACCAAGGAATTTCATCCTGCAGAGATAAGGAGCGGAGAGGGCTCGGCCCCAGCTCCGCCGGGGAAAAAGCAATTTCCCTTCCTTTGGATTTCCAATGTCAATCAGTCTGGGAGGATGAAGCGATAATTCCCCGGGCCTGGGAGGGGAATGTGGCCGCAGGAAGCTCTGCCAGCTCCCAGCACGACGCTGGTGTCGCTTCCCTGTGAAATCCAGGTGATTTTTGGAGAGCCGGAGGCGAAGGCGTGGAATTCAGGAATTCAGCGTGTGAGCCTGACCTTGATTTCCTTTAAATAGCACGGCAGGGAAGAGGAGCAGAATCTTTGTGTGCCAAGGCAGCTGAATTCAGGCAGGGCTTTGCATTCCAGCAGAATTCCCGGCTCTTTGCTCCTTTATTCCCATGGAAGACCTGCCCGGAGAAATCCTCATCCCTCTCCAAGCGCCCTCTGCGTGCTGGGATGTCGAAAAGGAAGTTTTAGGCCATTTTAGGCAATTATTCCTGGGCTTTGGACGGAGAAATTGCCTGGCCCCAGCCAGGTTCTGCTGCTGGCAGGCACTGGAGTGGCGCTGGTTGTGTCTCATCCCAGCACTTTGGATTTGAAGGAACAGAGGTCAGGAATGCCTGGACGCAAATCCATCGAGCTCCTGGAAAGAGGAGCTGGCTCTGCTTTGCTAATGAACCAACCCAGGCTGAATTTGTCCATGAAAATTCACCTGGAAAGGAAATCAATCATCCGAGGGAGCCGAACCCCGGAGCTGCCAGGGCACAAATCCCGGAGCTGCTCCGAGCTGCTGCTCGCTCCTTTTTCCTTGGATTCTGGGAGGCTGGCAAGCGTGGCTCGATGTGCTGCTGCTGCTTTTTATCGTGCCTTTGTGTTCCTTTGTCTGCGGCCCCCCTGGAGCCAGGAATTTCCTGGAATTGCCCCGGGAATTGCGGATGGGCCCACCGCAGGTCCTGCTGCTGGAGGGTGGCAGCCCAAGCAGGATTTCTCAGCTTATTTATTAATTCCTCATGCCATAAATGATGTTTTGTGAGCTCCTGAACATTTATGTGGGAAGATAAATAATAATAAAAACAAACAGCTCTGCTCGGACTAAACGGATTTTGTGGAGGCTCGGAGTCGGGTGGGAAGGATGGGACTCCCAGAGTTGCTTTTGTCCCTCTCCCTTCGCCCTCTCTCCGTCCTCCCGCGCTAATTAAGCTCATCTGCATCGCGCTTAATGAAAGGAGAGAGGAGATGGGGCAAAGACCGTGCGTTCCCAGCCCTCTGCCCCGGGATTGGAGCCGGGCGTTCACGTTCCTCAGGGTGGGGATGTGAGGAAGGTCAGGAGGAGGAATCCGGTGGCTCAGAGAAGGATAAGTTCCCCAGCCGGCAGGAAAACAGGCGTGGAAGGAGCAGAGCCTGGTCTGAAGTCACCTGGGGGCGGGGAAGCTCGGGAAGCAGCAGAACAAACTGGCTCCAACCTTCTCGCCTGGTTAGGTGGTTTTTTTTTTTGGTTTTGTTTTTTGTTTTTGTTTTTTTTTTTTTTTGTTTTGTTTTTTGGTTTTTTGTTTTCCCACCTCTTTCTGTTTTGTTTTATTTTTAGGCTGGCTCTCTGCGTGAGCTGCTGAGGCGGCTCTGGAGCCGCAGGATTGATGGAGAGGCGCTGAAAGGTGGCGGTGCTGCGCGGGGGGGTGGCGGTGACACAGGGGACAGGAGGCAGTGACAGGGCTGCTCTGGGGGTGGGGGTGGCACAGGGGACAGGCGACAGTGACAGGGCTGCTCGGGGGGTGGGGGTGGCACAGGGGACAGGCGACAGTGGCGCTCTGGGGGTGACACAGGGGACAGGAGGCAGTGACAGGGCTGCTCTGGGGGTGGGGGTGGCACAGGGGACAGATGGGAGTGGCAGGGGTGCTCTGGGGGTGACACAGGGGACAGGTGGCAGTGGGAGGGCAGCTCTGGTCCTGCTCTGCTCCTGGCAGGGTGGGGTTTGCACTCTGGGATTTTCCCTCAGTTCAGGAGGAACATTTTGGGGCTGGAGCGAGTCCAGGGAAGGGAATGGAGATGGGGAAGGGTTTGGAGAGTCCTGAGGGAGCTGGGAAGGGTTTGGAGAGTCCTGAGGGAGCTGGGAAGGGTTTGGAGAGTCCTGAGGGAGCTGGGAAGGGTTTGGAGAGTCCTGAGGGAGCTGGGAAGGGTTTGGAGAGTCCTGAGGGAGCTGGGAAGGGGCTCAGCCTGGAGCAAAGGAGGCTCAGGGGGAATTTGTGGCTCTGCACAACTCCCTGCCAGGAGGGGACAGCCGGGGGGGATTTGGGATCTTATCCCAGGGAACAGGGACAGGAGGAGAGGGAACGGCCTCAGGCTGGGCTGGGGAGGCTCAGGTTGGACATCAGCAGGAATTCCTCCTGGAAAGGGCTGGAAGGGGCTGCCCAGGGGGGTTTGGAGATGTCCAAGGAATTCCTGGACGTGGCACTGACTGCTCAGCTCAGTGACCGGGCATAGCTTGGCCGATCCTGGAGAACTTCTCCACCCTCACTGATTCCAGAACTCTCTTTTCCAGCACCAACCCCTTCCCGGCGGCCACCATGGAGCTGCCCAGCACCAAAGACTTCCAGTGGAAGTCTCTGGCACCGCTGCCCAGCCGCAGGGTGTACTCCACGCTGGTGGAGGCGGGAGGGCAGGTCTTCGCCGTGGGCGGCTGCGATGACAACGGCGTCCCCGTGGCGTCCTTCGAGGTCTACTCGCCCGAGGCCGACCAGTGGGCATCGCTGCCCGCCATGCCCACGGCCAGGGCCGGCGTGGCCGTCACCGTGCTGGGCAAGAGGATCATGGTGATCGGCGGCGTGGGCACTGACCAGCTGCCGCTGAAGGTGGTGGAGATGTACAACACGGACGAGGGGCGCTGGAGGAAGCGCAGCTCGCTCCGCGAGGCCGCCATGGGCATCTCGGTGGCGGCCAAAGGCAAGTGGGTGTTTGTGTCTGTCTCTCTGGGAGCCTCTCAGGAACCACGGCCAGCCCCGGGCTGGCAGACAGCGGGGGAACACTGTGGTGCCCTGACAGTGGGGGACACTCTCTGGTGCCCCGACAGTGACAGCAGGGGACACTCTCTGGTGCCCCGATGGCAGGGAACACTCTCTGGTGCCCTGAGGGAACCGATGGCAGCTGGGCTAGTCGCCTTTGCATCCAAAGAGACACTGGAGACATCGGCAGAGGACAAAAGGTGACTCTCAGCAGGGGACAGCCCAAGGTTTATTCGGAGCTCCACGCCTCAGTGGGCGCCATGCTCAGAGTAAAACAAAAGGAATCTCAAGGTTACGTTTCAAGTGGGGGAGGAAACCGAAGGTAGATGTGTTTGCTGACCAATAAAGGCCCTGAAGGGATGAAGCCTTAGGGAAAGGACATTTGGGATAGCATATAAAATAATACTTAGGGGCTGAGCCCTGACCTCGGACTAATCACTCGACGACTTGGACTGAAAGTTCTAGACAGAGGGGATGGGATGCTGAGTGACTGACGGAGAGCCAGGGCGGGGATTTGGGGATGATCTCAACCCAGGAGAATGGTTACACAGGTAGAGCAAGGGGGTACAAAAAGGGGGTAAACCATTTGGGGAAAATAAGGGGGTACAAAACCAAAACTATTACCAAGTATTACCAAGTATAAAAGCACGCTACAACGAGTGTTGGGGAAGATGGGGAGTTTGGCGAGGAAGTTTCATAGCTGGAGGGTGTCGCCCTGATTTTTTAAGGTTTTCTAAGCCTTCTGATGTTTACATTCTTGTAGCAAATTTTCTCATGCACTTTCTGTAAATAATTAATTGTTTTGCCTTCTTTTATGGAGGAGGAGAAATTTGACGGGCTGCTGGTTTATCCAGTGCCATTGGAGAGGTGGCACTGTCACCCTCCGATCCACTGCCACCTTTGGAAATCTAGAAATGTTGGAGTCAGAAAATAAACTCCCCCTTTTTACCTTGAGAAGAGCAGCGTGTCCTATAGCGACATCGGGGAGGTCCCTGAATGTGGAACCTGAAAGCAGGAGAAGCAAATGAGAGAGGAATTGTTTTTCTTTTCTCTGAGGCCTCTTCTGCTGCCTTTCAGCTTCCCAGGAGAGAAACCCTGGGCGAAGGGATCATGTTCAAAGAATGTGAACGCCACAGGAGGGACCTGCCAGGGCCGTGGCGTTGGGGATCTGGTTGATAAATTGGTGATTAAAGGTTGGGCTTGGCAAGCTTGGAGGTTTTTCCCAGCTTTGAGTCTGTGCTTGGGCACAAAATCCCGCTGGACAGCAGGCCCAGGGCTGTGGCACTGGGGATTTGGGGATCTGGTTGATAAGTTGGTGATTAAAGGTTGGGCTTGATGAGCTTGGAGATTTTTCCTGGCTTTGATTCTGTGCTTGGGCGCAAAATCTCTCCAGGCTTGCTTTGTTTGTCTCCAAAACATCTCCTGCGCTTCCAGGAGTCTCCAAAACATCTCCTGTGCTTCCAGGAGTTTCCAAAACACCTTCTGTGCTTCCAGGAGTCTCCAAAACATATTCTGTGCTTCCAGGAGTCTCCAAAACCTCTCCTGTGCTTCCAGGAGTCTCCAAAACACCTTCTGTGCTTCCAGGAGTCTCAAAAACATCTCCTGTGCTTCCAGGAGTCTCCAAAACACCTTCTTTGCTTCCAGGAGTCTCCAAAACACCTTCTGTGCTTCCAGAAGTTTGGCCTCGTGCGTTTGTCACCTCCCACCCTCCTGAGGCGCTCCGCAGGAGGCTGGAAGCACAGACAGAGCCACCCCCGGGTTTGTCACCAGCCCTGGTGGCTCTGCTGCTCCCTGGGGGTGTTTTGGACAGCACCAAGCTCCAGGGGCTCAGATCCAAATTTCTCATGGCTTTACAGCAAGTTCTAGTCCTTGAGTGGATGTTTTTTGCAAGGAGGGATGGGGTTGGTTTTTTTTTTTCAGGGCAGGGATATTTCTGGTGTTTTTCCATAGCAGTTCTGTGTGGGTTTTTGTGGTGTTTTTTTTGTTGTTTGTTTGGTTTTTTTGGTTTTTTTTTTTAGGGGGTGATGGATTTCTGGTGCTTTCCTGTAATAATTTCAAGGAATTTTTGGGGGATTTTTGCCCCATCCAGATTACAGGGTGTACAGAACAGGGGAAGGGGATTTCTGGTGTTTTCCATAGAAGTTTTGTGGGATTTTTTTTTGTGTGTGGCGGGGGAGATGGATATCTGGTGCTTTCCTACAATAATTTAATGGTATTTCTTGGGGTTTTTTTGCCCCATCCAGATTACAGGGTGTACAGAGCAGGGGAGGGGGATTTCTGGTGCTTCCCTACAATAATTTAATGGGATTTTTTTGGGTTTTGGCCCCATCCAGATTACAGGGTGTATGTAGCAGGGGAGGGGGATTTCTGGTGCTTTCCTATAATAATTTAATGGTATTTTTTGGGTTTTGGCCCCATCCAGATTACAGGGTGTACGCAGCGGGCGGGATGGGCTCAGACCTGCGGCCCCACAACTTCCTGCAGCACTATGACGTGCTCAAGGACATCTGGGTGTCCCTGGCTGCCATGCCCACCCCCCGCTACGCGGCCACGTCCATCCTGAGGGGCACCAAGATCTACGTGCTGGGTAAGGACCGGCCCTGCCGCCTCCTCTCTTCTTTCTCCTTCCTCCTCCATCCTTTCTCCTTCTTCTCCTTCTCTTTCCTTTTTCTTCCTTTCTCTTCCTATTTCTTCTTTCCTTTTCCTTTTCCTTTTCCTTTTCCTTTTCCTTTTCCTTTTCCTTTTCCTTTTTTCTTTTTCCTCCTTCTTCACTTTTTTTTCTTTTGCTTCCTTTCTCTTCCTTCTCCTCTTTCTCCTCTTCCTCCTTCTCCTCTTCCTCCATGCCTGACAGATGGGATCACTGGGATCCCTGGCACTGGGATAATTGGGCTCCCTGGCACTGGGATAATTTGGCTCCCTGGCACTGGGATAACTGGGATTCCTGACCCTGGGATAACTGGGATTCCTGGCACTGGGATTATCTCTGGCAGTGGGATGGATCCCTGGCACTGGGATGGATCCCTGGCCCTGGGAGCAGCAGCTGCTCCATCTCCCCTCCTCTCAGGAGCTCAGGCCAGGGCTCACTGGATCCTCTCACGGAATTCCTCTGCTCTTCCCGAGCCTGATCCCAGCTCTGCTCTGGGTTTGTCTGGATCAAACCGGCTCATTTCAAACCCCTCCCTGTGCCTGCACCATGGGGTGGGGGCAGAGATTGGAAAATTCAGATTTTTCCTGTCATGAGACAGAGAAGTGAAAAATCCCCAGTTTGACTCAGGGGCTGGAGTGATGCCTCAGGGTTTTAGTTTTTCTATTTTTCAGATTCTATTCTACTTTAGTGTGTAAATCTAAGCTTCATATTATGGGATGGTGAGCTCTCTGCACAGAGCAGAGAGACAAAACAATTCCTTCTCTAGCTGGGACCAAGGACAAATGATCCAAAATCTCAGCCCAAGAGCACAAACAGCATGGGCTGAAGAGAGAAAAACAAGGATGGGACTGCATGGAGATGTAATTGGACAATTAACTCCAATATGCAAATGGAGCAGAACTTATAAAATGAGAGACCCTGTGACCAGTTGTCCATTTCGTGACCATTTTGGTTCATCTTGGGTTCATTTTGTGACCATTTTGGGTTGTGCTGCCCAAGGTGGATCCATTGAAACCCTTTCATAAATCCCTGCTTTATTCTTTAGCTCTGTCTGGTCTCTGCTCTAGCTCAGCCTTCCCAAGGCCTCAGGAGAGCTGAGGCTGCTCCATCCCCGAGCTGGAATTCCCTCTCCTTTCCAATTTCTTCTCCTTGTCCATTCCCTCTCCTTTGGGGTGGGTCGGGGGACACAGGGAGGGGTTTGGGGACACGAGGATGGGTCTGGGGACACAGGGATGGGTTTGGGGATGGGTTTGGGGAAACAGGGATGGGTCTGGGGACACAGGGATGGGTCTGGAGAAACAGGGATGGGTTTGGGGTTTGGGGGTGTCACAGGGCTGAGTTTGGGGACACACAGACCTGGGTTTGGGGACACAGGGATGAGTTTGGAGACACAGGGCTGGGTTTGGGGTTTGGGACACAAGGCTGGGTTTGGGGTTTAGGGCACACAGGGCTGGGTTTGGGGTTTAGGGCACACAGGGCTGGGTTTGGGGTTTGGGTCACACAGGGCTGGGTTTGGGATTTGGGGCACACAGGGCTGGGTTTGGGATTTGGGGCACACAGGGCTGGGTTTGAGGGATGGGTCTGGGGACACAGGGAGGGGTTTGGGGACATGAGGATGGGTCTGGGGACACAGGGATGGGTTTGGGGATGGGTTTGGGGAAACAGGGATGGGTCTGGGGAAACAGGGATGGGTCTGGAGAAACAGGGATGGGTTTGGGGTTTGGGGGTGTCACAGGGCTGAGTTTGGGGACACACAGACCTGGGTTTGGGGACACAGGGCTGGGTTTGGGGTTTAGGGCACACAGGGCTGGGTTTGGGGTTTGGGTCACACAGGGCTGGGTTTGGGATTTGGGGCACACAGGGCTGGGTTTGGGATTTGGGGCACACAGGGCTGGGTTTGAGGTTTAGAGCACACAGGGCTGGGTTTGGGGCTCTGCCATCCTTGCAGAGCACAGAGCTCCCACCTGCTGCTGCCTTGAGCTCAGCTTAGAGGACGATTTCCAGTCAGGATTACCGAGTGGAACGGGAAAACCTCACTCCTGAGTCAGCTGGATCCAACAGTGGGATCACAGGGGACAAACCCAACCATTCCATGGGGTTTTATCACCCCAAGGTGCAGCAGCCAAGCTGCCCTTCCACAAGCCAGGGGCTCAGAGAGGCGGATGCTCCCCCAGGAGTGGGTGATCCCACAAAAGCCAGCGTGTCCTGTCCTTCCAGGGGGCTGGATGAAGACGGAGCGCTCCTGCTACCTGAAGAAAAGGCGAGCAGACTTCGTGGCCGGATATCTGAGAGGCAGAGTTGTCGTAGCTGGGGGCCTGGGTGAGGCTCTGGGACTGTGGGAACCCTTTAAAAAGGTGTTGGAATTGTTGTCATCCCAAAAAAAGGGAGAAATCACAGGGCTGGCTGGTGGGAGGGAGCAGGGAAAACAAACCCCATGAGGGGACGGGTACAGAGCAGCCAAGAGAAGCTCGATGGTGCTTCCCAGATCATCCAGCGCCTCCTTTTGTGCTTCCAGGGAATCAGCCGACAGTGCTGGAGTCGGCAGAGGCTTTCCACCCCGAGAAGAACAAGTGGGAGAGCCTGCCCCCCATGCCCACCCCGCGCTGCGCCTGCTCCAGCATCGCGCTGCGGGACTGCCTGCTGGCCGTGGGGGGCGTCAGCCAGGGGCTCAGCACGGCCGTGGAGGCCCTGTGCCTCTCTGACTCCTGAATCCCACCGGGAACGGGGCCCTGTGCCTCTCTGACTCCTGAATCCCACCGGGAACAGGGCTCTGTACCTCTCTGACTCCTGAATCCCACCTGGAATGGGGCCCTGTGCCTCTCTGACTCCTGAATCCCACCAGGAACAGGGGGCCCTGTGCCTCTCTGACTCCTGAATCCCACCTGGAACAGGGCCCTGTGCCTCTCTGACTCCTGAATCCCACCTGGAACAGGGCCCTGTGCCTCTCTGACTCCTGACTAGAACACCTCTGGAGGAGAATCTCACCTTGGACATTGCCCTGTGCCTCTCTGACTCCTGATCTGAGCCCACCTGAGAGGATATCCCACCTTGGACAGGGCCCTGTGCCTCTCTGATTCCTGATTGGAACTCCCTGGAGGAGAATCCCACCTGGAACAGGGCCCTGCCCCTGCTGTCCCCAGCAGTGGCACTGGGGACAGTGCTGGCATCTCCCAGGACTGGGACAGCACCATCCAGCTGCTGCAGGGGCCTGGCTGCTCCTCCAGAAACACATCCAGGGATTCTGGTGCTTCCCTTCCTGGCACTGCTGTCCATGAGGAACCCCCACACTGGCCAGGGGTCCCCTCCTGTCACTGTCACAGCTCCATGGGGACACCCCCCAGCTGGGGGAACTGCTCCCCACAGCTCCATAGGGAAGGAACTGCTCTCCAGATCTCTGTGGGGACACCCAGCTTCAGGCACTGCTCCCCACATCTCCAAGGGTCCCAGGCCGGGCTGTCCCCGCGGTGTTGCCTCTCCATCCAGGGCCGCTCCTGTCACCGCGGAGCTCCGAGGGCACTGTGTGGAGCTCCGAGGGCACTGTGTGGAGCTCCGAGAACACCGTGCAGAGCTCCGGGAACACTGCGCGGAGCTCTGGGAACACCACTTGGAACTCCAAGGACATTGTTCGGAGCTCCAAGGGCACCGTTCAGAGCTCCGGGGACACCATGCGGAGCTCCAGAAGCACCATTCAGAGCTCCGAGGGCACGGTGCGGAGCTCCGGGGACACGGCGGGGACGGAGGGAGCTGCGGTCGGGATTCTTCTCCCTTCATTCCAGGCGGAATCCCCCGATGCTGAGCGCTGAGGAAATGCAGGAGGGGAACAGGAGGGGAATGAAGGGAAAGAGGAGCTTTGCCTTCCAGCCCAAACCCGGGCACAGCCAATCTCCCTGTGAGCCGCCCCTGCACCGAGCCCGGCTGTTAATGAGGAATTTTCTTTGTCCTTAAGGAACCTTTCCCAGCTCTTTTTCTCCTGATTCCCGGGCCCTGCTCAGCGCTCGGTGCTTTGTTCAGGAGGAGCAGGGGGAGGAGGGATCCTTTGTGGAGCCTGATCCTTCCCTTCCTGCCTCCAGAAATCCTGGACAGAGCAGGGCCCTGGGAAAGAACCCGCTGGAGGATTTATGGAGGAGGTGACAGCGACTGGGGGTGACAGAATCACAGCTGGGAGAGTCCCGAGCTTTCAGAGAGGGGGACAGGAGCAGCTCTGAGTCCCCGAGGAGGGAAAAGCAGCTCCAGGTCTTTGCCTTTGGATGAACTCCAAGCTTCCATCACCCCACAGGGTCATCCCTGGGATATCCCTGGAGCTGCCGAGTGCCAGCCCAGGGTGCCGCTGGCTCGGGGGGGATTTTCCTCACCCCCAGAGGGTGAGGGCAGCATTCACCTCCCTCCCCTGACCCTTTCCAGGCTGCGCCTCACCCCTGCCCTTCCCTGGGAAGCTCCTGCTGGGAAATGGGATCCTGCAGGACACAACCTCCCTGGTTTTGGCACAGCAGGGCTGTGCCCGCCCTCCGGGTGGCAGAGATGTGACCTGAGCCCTGTTCGGGTGGGTCGGGCGCTCCTGGCTGTGCCTGCCGGGCGGGTTTGAGGATTTCAGCTGGTTTGGGTGGTTTGGTTTGGGCTGAGCCGTGCTGGGTCTCCTCCCAGAGCTGTGAACAGCAGATGGCATCCCTGGGCTGAGCTGCGGCTGCAGCAGCACCCTCGGCAGCCCTCCCGCTGTCCTGGGCTGCCCTGGCCGGGTGGTGCTGGGCCAGGGCGGCTCTAAAATCCCATTTCAGGTGCTGCAAGATCCAACAAAAAACTTGGGTGCTGCGCGCCTCCTGCAGTATTTTATTCCTGTAGAAAGACATCCCTGAGGAGCCCAAACACGTGCCAGGAGCTGGGACAGAGCTGGATTTGGGTCCAAAGAGTCCCTGATGCTGCTGCCCAGCGCTAGCCCGGGAAATGCCTCCAGGGCTGGGTCCCGCTGCAGCTCCCCGAGCTCTGCAGCGAATCCCTTGGGATGAGAGGGCCCCAGAGCTCCTTTCCCTGGAGAAATGTTTGGTTTGTCACCAGCCAGGCCCTCCTGGCCCTGGGGGGCTGCAGGAAGCCCTGGGCCTGTCCCTCTGCCCCCGGCAGCCCCCGGGACCCCACACCCTCCCTGCCCGCTCTGCTCCCTGCTCGCCTTTATCCCAACCCGGCCGAGCCTTTGGAGTTTTCCACGGACAAAAAAATCCCGGAGCGGCCCCGGCCGTGTCCTCGGCTGAACTCCCCATGCTCGCAGTTTGCTGAGAGGCTTTTCAGCCCCGGTGGCTGCTCCGGCATGGAGGCTGAGGGCTGAGCTGGCCCTGCTGCCAAAAGTCATCATTTATCATCCCCGAGCAGACTTTGTCTGCACAAACAGGAAACTTCCTCAAGGAACAGCCTCCAAAGGATCCGGTGGTGGAGCAGAAATGATTCCTGCACCTCGCCATGGGCCCAGGACACGCGGCTGGGCTGGCCCTGGCTGTTGGGGGACAATATTTTTGGGGGTCAGCACTGCTTTTTGGGGTCAGCTCTGCCCTTTGTGGCCACAGCTCCCAAAAGGAACCCAGTGTGGGGCTGTGTGAGGGCTGCTCCAGCTCCAGCTGGGAATTGCGCTCTGGAGAGCTGGGGATTGAGCTCTGGGAAGCATCTCTGTCACTGCCATCCTCATCCCTGGCATGTCCCCAACCCTGTGGGGCCACCAGCAGCGGAGTCACCCCCGGCTGCTCCCATTCCCGGGGAATCTGCCTGTGCTGGAGCGGATGTGGAGTCACCTTCCTGAGACACAGACGCTTCCTGCTCGCAAAATAAAAGCTCCAGATTTTTTTGTGGGTTTTTCTGGGATTTTCTGGGGGAATTTTTCCTATTTTTCCTCTAAATATCTCGGGGTTTCTGCAGCCCCACGTGCTGTGACACCCCCAGTGCCCGGGAGGGTGACAGGGACACCTGGGGGGTGGATTTGTGAAAAAGGGAGCCTTGGAGGGGTGGTTTAATGGAAAAATATGGATGGATGGATGGATGGATGGATGGATGGATGGATGGAATCCATGGATGGATGAATGGATGGATCCATGCATGGATAGATGGATGGATGATGGATGGATGGATCCATGAATGGATGGATGGATGAATCCATGAATGGATGGATCCATGGAAGGATGGATGGATCCATGGATGGATCCATGGATGGATGAATCCATGGATGGATGATGGATGGACGGACAGGTGGAACCCACAGCTGCACTCCTGGGGTGGCCTCTGCTGCTCTCATCATCTGTGGAAGGCCATAAATGACTTTCCCAAAGGCTCCCATTGGCGCTGATGAGTTTCCCTTCTCCTGCTGATGGATGGGGAGGATCAGAGCAGCCGCGGCCTCCTCTGGGTTTTTAGAGGGAAAATGGATTTCACACCTGCCTGAGCATCCGCGGCAGCGGGTGAGGAATGCTGGGGCTCAGGGCCACGAACGAGGGGCGAGCATTAAACTTTTTGTTGTCTCTGGCATTTTAATGACTCTTTCTTTCCCTGCGGGAGGTCTCCCTGCTGCTAGAGAATCCCTTTCGTGATGTTTATTCCTTTCCCAGTCCACAAACAGAGCCTGTGGCCACCCAATCCCGAGGCAGAGCCACAGGTTTTGGCCGAGATGTGAAGTTTTCAGAGCGGGGATAACGCTGTAGAATTTATTTTCATGTAATAAATTCATTAATACAAATTCCTCAGGCTGCAAGCAGTCCGAGCTGTGACCGAGCACCAAGCCGGGCTCCGAGCAGGTTTCCCTGACGCGGAGCCAAATTCCTGACTGGATTTCAGGTTGGTTTTAGTGGACACGCACTGGGGCCGCGGGACAAGCCCGGTTTGGGATTTCCAGGGGATTTTCGGTGGATTTCCCCAGCGGAGAAAGCCGCGGGTTCTGCCACAAAGGAGGATCCTTATCAGCGGATTCCAGCGGGCTGCGCTCCGCGTCCCTTGGCATTTCCATGAAAATGGGAAAGGCTTCCTGAGCCGCTCTGGAACAAACATCCCCAGCCTCCCTCCCGGCCGAAGCACGGAATCCTTGGGAGGAATTTATCCGCTGGAAACAGAAACTCCGCGGGGCTGCACTGCGGGGGAAGCCTCGGGAAAAGCATCCCGAGAAATCCACCGGGACCCCAAACACGGGGCTGGAGCTCGGTGCGGGCTCCAGCGCTTTTGGGGAGGGAGGGCTGAGCCGGGAGAGATCCCGTTAAAAACGGGACCACACTCCCGGTAATAAAGTGATTTCAGCGTTTATTATAACAAAAAAAGAAAGGCCTAAAGCCAGGGGTACTAAAGGTGATTTTGGCATTTATCATAATAAAACAAAGGCCTGAAGCCAGGGGTACTAAAGGTGATTTCAGCATTTATTTTAATAAAACAAAGGCCTGAAGCCAGGGGCCGGGCCGGGCAGGAGCGCTCCCGTCCAGGATGCTGCAGCGCCGGCGCTGGGGCTGCCTCAGCAGCGATGTCCCCGAAGTCCCAGGGGAACGGCACAGCTTCCCTGGGTCAGGTGCCCCTTTTTATCCTGTTTTTTTGTCCCTCTGGGCTGGTTTCTGTTTGGATCCTTCATTTGCATGCAGGTTTTAGGCGCTCGATGGGCCCGTGACAGCTCAGTCCAGGCTGGCTCGTTTCGCTGGGGTGGCGCACTTTGCTTCGGTGTCATTTCTTATAACGACCCTTTTAACCCTTTTTACAATGGAATAACCGAACTAACAGCACACGCTTAACAATTATCAGCTATTTTACAATAGTTTCTAAGCTATTTTTAACAATCCACGGCTGGGACAGATCCGGAGGCAGCGACAGCGACAGTGACAGCGGCACTTTCCCTGCGGCCGGTGCAATCCCTTTGCTGAGCGCAGCCAGGGAGGTTTGAGCTTTCCCTGCCCGGCTCTGCCGCAGTCCCTGGGCCGTGCCCGGACAGGATCCTGTTTGCTTTGCCGCTGAAATTGCGGCAGTTCGGTTCAGCTCAGCTCCTCCCCGCCGTGTTTATCTTCCCTGTGGCCCTTGGAAACGGCTCCTGTTGCCGCTCTGTAAATAATTCATTGCCACAATTCATTAGCGCCGTTCATTATCGCCGTTCTTTATCACAGTCCATTATCACAATTCATTATCGCAATTGCTGCGGCCCGGGATCGTCTTCGGATGTCCCGGGCTGATTTTAAAACGAGCAGAGAGATTTGTCCCTGGTTTGTTGAGCTCGGGGAGAGGTTGGAGGAGGGAAGGAGCAGCCCGGAGCTGCTCATCCCTGTGAGGAACCCCGGCGCCACGCGGCCAGCGGCCATAAAAATCAGTGACAGTGGCAGGGGAGGGGACCTGTGTGTCTTCGTTGCACCAAAATGACATTTAATGTGTGTGGGACAGGTGACAGCCATGGAGAGTGGCCCAGTGGTACCAAAATGACATTTAATGTGTGTGGGACAGCACTGGGACAAGTGACAGCCATGGAGAGTGGCCCAATGGCACCAAAATGACATCACTGGGACAGCACTGGGACAGGTGACAGCCAAGGAGAGTGGCCCAGTGGCACCAAAATGACATTTAATGTGTGTGGGACAGGTGACAGCCATGGAGAGTGGCCCAGTGGTACCAAAATGACATTTAATGTGTGTGGGACAGGTGACAGCCATGGAGAGTGGCCCAGTGGTACCAAAATGACATTTAATGTGTGTGGGACAGCCCTGGGACAGGTGACAGCCAAGGAGAGTGGCCCAATGGCACCAAAATGACATTTAATGTGTGTGGGACAGGTGACAGCCATGGAGAGTGGCCCAGTGGTACCAAAATGACATTTAATGTGTGTGGGACAGCCCTGGGACAGGTGACAGCCAAGGAGAGTGGCCCAATGGCACCAAAATGACATTTAAAGTGTGTGGGACAGGTGACAGCCATGGAGAGTGGCCCAGTGGTACCAAAATGACATTTAATGTGTGTGGGACAGCACTGGGATAAGTGACAGCCATGGAGAGTGGCCCGATGACACCAAAATCACATTTAATGTGTGTGGGACTGTGCTGGTACTGGTCACAGCCACAGAGAGTGGCCCAATGGCCTCAAAATGACATTTAATGTCTGTGGGACAGCCCTGGGACAGGTGACAGCCATGAGGAGCGGTTTGGTGCAAGGCTGTGCCCATGACATGTGGTTCCACCTTCCCCGAGGGACATCTGTCCTCAAAAGGTCACTCTACAACCTCACCCCGGTGACAAAACCAGCCAGGGGACAGTGCCACCCACCTGGGTCTGCACTGACAGCGAGACACAGCCCCGAGGTGCTGCGAGCTCCATCCTGTGTCACCTCTGTGTCACCCCCGCAGAGCGGAGCCGGCGCTGCGTTTGAATCATCCCTGGCAGGCGTTTGGGACCCCCTGCTCTGCCCGAGAACGCCGGGAGCGATGGGAAAATCCAGGTCTGGGTGAGTAATCCCGCAGTTATCTCCCTCTGCCATCGATCCAGGGTGTCCTCATACAGGCCAGAGCCTTTGTTTCGACTGTTCTGGGAAATAATTGCATTCTTTTAATATCTCCAAAGGAAGATTTACCGCGGGGAGACCACACGGGGAGAAGGTGTTGCTGAGGGAGCCGGGATGGCCCTGAGGAGCCTCAGCAGCCGTTTTCCCCCCGGCTCCAGGCCTGGAGAACGTTCTGGTTCCTCCCTCCCAGGCTGCGTGTCCAGGAGGGCAAAGGGTGGCTCTGTGGGAGTGTGGACAGGCTGCACTCACCCGGGCCTCTCCTCTCCTTAATTTTGCCCTAAATGCCAGTTTTCCCCTGGGTTTGGTGCAGTTTTCCCCTGGAATTTGGTGCATTTTCCCCCTGTTATTTGATGTAGTGTTTCCCTGGGTTTGGTGCAGTTTTCCCCTAGGTTTGGTGCAGTTTTTCCCCTGGGTTTAGGTGCAATTTTCCCCTGGGATTTGGTGTAGTTTTTCCCTGGGATTTGGTGCCATTTTCCCCTGGGTTTAGGTGCAATTTTCCTCTGGGTTTAGATGCAATTTTTCCCTGGGTTTAGGTGCAGCTTTTCCCTAGGATTTGGTGCAGTTTCCCCCCGGGTTTGGGTGCACTGGGACTCCTCACAGCAAATCCCATCTGGCTGTGCGTGTCCCTCTACCCCCAGCGGAACATCCAGGTGCTTTGCTCCACATGATGGAATCATGGAATGGTTTGGGCTGGAAGGAACCTTAAACATCACCCCTGCCATGTCAGGAACACCTCCCACTGTGCCAGGCTGCTCCAAGCCCCGTTCAGCCTGGCCTTGTGCACTTCCAGGGATCCAGGGGCAGCCCCAGCTGCTCTGGGCACCCTGTGCCAGGTTCTGCCCACCCTCCCAGGAGGAATTCCATCCCAATATCCCATCTAACCCTGTCCTCAGTCACTGTGAAGCCATTCCCCCTTATCCTGGCACTCCAGGCTCACCTCCAAAGCCCCACTGACCCTCCCAGCGCTCCGGGCCTGCCCCTCTTCCCAACCTTTGGGTGAAATCCCTCCCTGCACCATCCCCTGGGAAATCCCCATCTTCCCCCAGCCTGGGCCCCCTTTGTCCCCTGGATCCCCTCTGCCCCCGCTCTCCACACCCCCTCCCTCACCCCATTTTTTTTGGGGTGCTCCCTGGCTCTCCACCACCCCTCCCCGTGCGTTCCCCGCTCCCAGCGCTGCCCGTGGGGTCTCCCCGCTCCCGGCCCCCCCGTCCCTGTGCCGGCCCCGGGCGGGGCGGCCCCGGCAGCCGCCAATGGGCGCGGGGAGGCGCGGCCACCGGGGCCGCGGCATTTATCGGCCGGGCCGGGCCGGGCCGGGAGGCGGCGGAGCCGGAGCCGGGATCGGGATGGAGCGGGCGGCAGCGCCCGGGACCGGCTCCGCTTCGGCGCTGGCCGCCTCGCTGGCCGAGGGGCTGATCAAATCGCCGCGGCCGCTGATGAAGAAACAGGCGGTGAAGCGGCACCACCACAAGCACAACCTCAAGCACCGCTACGAGTTCCTGGAAACGCTGGGCAAAGGCACCTACGGGAAGGTGAAGAAAGCCCGGGAGCGCTCCGGGAAGCTGGTAAGGATCCCCCTGGGAGGGCATGGTCACCGTGCGGGGTCCCCGAGCTTCCCATGTCCCTAAGCATCCTCTGTCCCCGACGCATCCTCGGCGTTCCCGGTGCATCCCCCGGTCCGGTGTGTCCCTCCATTCCCCCGGTGAGTCCCCCCGGTTCGGTGTGTCCCTCCATTTCCCCGGTGAATCCCCCCGGTCCGGTGTGTCCCTCCATGTTCCCGGTGTATCTCCCCGGTCCGGTGTGTCCCTCTCTGTCCCCTCTGCACCCCCGCAGTGTTTCCCGGTGGTCCCCGAGCTGCCCCCGCTTCCCGCAGCCCGGCCCCGCTGCCTCCCCCTCCTCCGGTTCTCTCCCCTCCAATCCGTTCCCGGCGCATCCTCACGGACCCCCGAGCATCCCCCGCTCCGAGCATTTCGTCCCCGGTGTCGCCGGTCCCGGCTCCCCGCAGCCCCGGCCGGGCCCCGCTGCCCCCGCAGCTGCGGTTCTGCCTTGGTCCTGCTGCGGGGGGGTCTCAGCGGGGCCGGGGGCAGCCCCGAAGGGTCTCGCCCCCCTCCTCCCGGGGGTCTGCAGCTCCTATCGCCCACTTGACCGCGGTCGCGCTTCCTGGGGGCAGGAGCGGGCAGGGACGCGGCCGCCAAAGCAAACACCGCACTCGAGGCTGAAGGGTTTTTCCCTTCCTCTCACCCTGGGTTTGCTTTTCTCACGGTGTGGGGCACCCAGGGTGCAGCCGAGCTCTCCAAAATCCTGACTCACCCCAGCCCGCTGGGGGAAAGTGGCTGTGGCTCACCCAGCTCAGCTTTCCTCTGGAAAAAGGGGATTGAACCCCCGGGAACGCCGGGCACTGCTCTGTCCTGCGGGAATCTGCAAGGATTCAACCTTGGACGTGAATTCCCAGCCTCGAAGGGTGGGAGGGACCCCAAAAACCCCTCACAGCCCGGCCTGAGCAGGGAGGGTGAGCTGTGAGTGGCAGGACTGGCCCTGCCAGGGGCTGGGATGGTCTCAGCGACATCCCACGGGAAAAAGCCGCGAATCCGCCGGCTTTCCTTGTGGCATCTTGATGAGATCAGATCCGAAGGCGGCTCTGCCCATCCGAGCCGCTGCTCTGCTGCATAATCAGGGCCTGGAAATGCAGCTTCCACCCACAGAGCTGCGAGGATCCCTCCCCTCGGCATGGGCGAGCAAATTCTCCTTTCCCTGCCCGCACCTGCAGCTCAGAAATCTCCGAATTAGGAAAGTCAGAATCTCAACTATTCCCCGCGATCCCCTCAGGATCGCTCTGTTTTCATACAAATCCAACCCACGGGCCGCGGAGCCCTCAATCCAGCGGCAGAAAAGCCAAGGCTCTGCTCAGCAGCCCCTCCCCGGCCTGCTGGAGCAGCAGGAGGCTCCGAGCCACAAATCTCTCCTCTCCCCACAAATTCCTTCTCGGAGCACTCAGCATTTCCGGGCCGGCTTCATCTGCAGCTTTATCCCCGGCTCGGTTGTTCGCTGCTTCCCCAAGTGGTTTTCACTTCCCAAAGTGTGAGGGCAGGGGCCGGGCACCCTCGCGGGGATCCCACGGCACCGGCTGGGGCTGAAAAGCTGGAGCTGCTCCATCCACGGGGAATTTTTGCCTCTGGCGAATCGGGAATTGCCTCTGACAGGGGCGCTGGGTGTTGAACCAGCTCGTTTTACCGCCCGCGTTTCTCGTTCCTCTCTGAATTTTAAAATCCCTGCATTCCGAGCAGGCTGATTTGCTTGGAAGGTGACAGGAAATTCCAGGCTCCTGCAGCTGGAGGATGTTTTGGGACTTCCATGAATTATTTGTCTGGGAAAAATCCCTTTTATTTTCCTGTTAGAAATACTTTATCTGAAGCGATGCTCCTGCTGAGTGCCTTTCCCAATCCTTACAAAAATCCCTGCAATATCAGGTGGGGAGGGAATTGCTGGTTGGTTTTTCTTCCCCTTCCCCCCCCCCCCCTTTCTTTTTTCCCTTCCCTTTTCCCTTTTATTTTTCTCCCCCCTTTTTTTTTCCTTTCTTTTTTCCTCCTTTCCTTTTTTTCCCTTTCCCCTTTTTTGCTGCTTTCCCCCTTTTTTTTTTTGCTTCTTTCCTCTTTTTTTTTTTTTGCTGCTTTCCCTTTATTTTGCTGCTTTCCCTTTTCTTTTTTGCTCCTTTCCCTTTTTTTTTTTTGCTCCTTTCCCTTTTTTTTCTCCTTTCCCCTTTTTTTCTCCTTTCCCTTTTTTTCCTCCTTTCCCTTTTTTTTTGCTCCTTTCCCTTTTTTTTGCTCCTTTCCCTTTTTTTTGCTCCTTTCCCTTTTTTCCTCCTTTCCCTTTTTTTTCTCCTTTCCCTTTCTTTCTTTCCCATTTTTTATTCTTTCCCCTTTTTCTTCCTTCCCTTTTATTTTTCTTCCTCCTTTTTTTCCCCCCTTCCCTTTTTATTTTCCTCCCTTTTTTCCCCCCCACCTGTTTGCAGCTCAGCCTCCGGGCTCATTTTCCCTCCCATCCTGGAGTTTTTCCCAGCCTGCCTCCCCATCCCTGGCCTGCAGCCAAGACAAACACGCCCGGGGACCTCCCGTGGGACTCTCCTGGTGTCACAAACGCCACTTGGGGCCCGTGTGGTGCCAGGAGAAGGCAGCACCTGGAATATTCCAGAGCCTCCTTTGATCTGCGGGAAGGGGCGAATCCCGCTCTGTTCCGGGCTGGATTTAAATCCGAATTTCACCAAACTGCCCTTGCAGTCTGGAACAACTTCTGAAGCGCTGCCTGGGGTTGTAACTTCATGCATCTTTCAGCAGCTGCTGAAAATACCTGTTCAGCCCCCAAAAACTTGGAATTCAAAGCCTTTTTTTTGACTTGGAAAGTGCTGGGAGCTCCGGGGGGATTCCTCGCTGTTTCCCGGGGGGGCTGCGGCACTGCCTGTCCCCGAGGCTGCTGTCCCCAGCTCCAGGGTGGCATTTCCCATCTCCAGGGGACACCCTGTGCTCCCATCCCCCTTGGGCAGGGAAAGTTTGGGAACAAAGCCCTGCTTGGCACCCCTGGGGGAGGACGGACGGCTCCATCTGCCTGGAGGTCACTAATTTTGGGATGGGGCATCTCCTGGAGCTGCTCCATCTTTTTGTGGATTGTGGCTCCTGCCCTGAGCCCTGGCTCAGAATTTTGGGCGTGTGAGCTGCTGAGGCAGCAAGGAAATGTTCGGAAATGCTCGGAAATACTCCAAAATGCTCGGAAATGCTCAAAAATGCTCCGAAATTTTGGCTGCTGGGCCGGGTGCCAGGCTTTGCAGGAGGCAGCAGGAATTTGGGAGGCTGGCTGGCTGCAGGAAGGCTCTGCAAGGGTCAGGGAACTGGGGCAGCAGCGAAAATATTGTTAAAATTTAACCTGTTAAACAAAGGTCAGGGGAAAGGAAACCTGGCTGCGCTTCCCAGAAGTGTTGAACGCTTTCAGTATTGCCTGAGCAAGAAACTTGGGACGGGGTTATTGAACATCTCCTGGCCAGAGTCCGCTGGCTCCACACGTGCTGGATCCTCCAGGAGCAATTTCTGCCCGGGCTGGTGCTGCCTGAGGCGGTTTGGGGCCAGAAAAATGGGATTTGGGGTTACAGAAATGGGGTTTGGGGTGAGAAAAATGGGGTTTGGGGCCAGAAAAATGGGGTTTGGGGTTACAGAAATGGTTTTTGGGGTCAGGAAAATGGGATTTGTGGTTACAGAAATGGGGTTTGGGGCCAGAAAAATGGGATTTGGGTCTACAGAAATGAGATTTGAGGTTACAGGAATGGGATTTATGGCCACAAAAATGGGATTTGGGGTTACAGGAATGGGATTTATGGCCACAAAAATGGGATTTGGGGCTACGGAATGAGACTTGGGGCAAAAAAGGGATTTCAGGTGCCCACCTGAGCCCCTTTCAGAGGCTTCTCCCTGCTGGAACCTCGCTGGTTCAGCGCCTGCCGAGGGTGCCACAGGCCTGGCTTAGCAAAACTCAGCTGCCCGCTGGGCTGGGCTTTGGGGAGCGAGGTTTCCAAGGCCTCTAAATGGCAAGGACAGGGGGCTGAGCATCTCTCCCACACCTCGGGGGCAGCTGGGGCCGGCGGGGCTCCGCGGCCCCTCTCCCCGTTGCTGGGAGACCGGTGCGAGGGTCCCTGGACGGGATTAAAACTGTTCCGCATTCTTGTCTGGGAGGGGAAAAAAGAAAAAAAAGAAAAAAGAAAAAAAAATATAAAAGGTTGTGCTGGATTCAGTTGTAAATTCAGCCCTGGGAGCGCATTGTGTGCCCGCAGCCCCTTTGAAAGGGGATTAGGAGGCGGCTGTTCTTACTGCTCTGTTCTTACTCCTCCTGCTCCTCCCTTTTCAATCTCCTCGCAGAGGAAAACTTGAAAACGCAAAGGAAAGCCTGGAAAACTCCGGGTCTCCCACCCCGTTCCGAGGATCTGCTTTTTCACCCGAACTTTCTCTTACTCCTAGCAATGAAGTGCTTTAGAGGGAAACAGAAGGCGAGGTGTGGGGTTTTATTCCCTTTTCCTGACGTCAGGAATTGGCTGTTGTTGTTGTTGTGGTTGTGGTTTATCTTGGTTATTTCCCGAGTCCTTTGTGCTGGGCACATTCCTGCGGCAGGACACGATCCCTGCCGAGCCCAAAAATCGGGAGCGGGGCTGGGCTACCTGCGGGAGGAGGCTCATGAAGCCCCAAAAATCAGGGCTTGCAACCTGCAGGAGGAGTCCTGGGGAGCCCCAAAAATCAGGAGGAGGTGTGCCTGATGGAGGAGGCTCAGGGAGCCCCAAAAATGAGGAGCAGGGCTGTGCTACCTGTGGGAGGAGGCTCAGGGGACCCCAAAAATCCGGGCTGGGCTACCTGGGAGGAGGCTCAGGGGACCCCAAAAATCCGGGCTGGGCTTCCTGGGAGGAGGTTCAGGGAGCCCCAAAAATGAGGAGCAGGTCTGCCTGATGGAGAAGTTCTGGGGAACCCTAAAAATCAGGGCTGGCTACCTGGGAGGAGGCTCAGGAAGCCCCAAAACTCAGGAGCAGGGCTACCTGATGGAGGAGTCCTGGGGAGCCCCAAAAATCCGGGCTGGGCTGCCTGGGAGGAGGGTCAGGGAGCCCCAAAAATCTGGGCTGGACTACCTGATGGAGGAACCTCGTGCCCCCCAAAAATGAGGAGCTGTCAGGGTGTCCCTCTGGGCAGCTTCTCCCTCACGTGCAGCAGCAGGACTTGGTGAGAATAAACCCCAAATGGATGAAATTTGCTTTTCTGGGAGCTGTTTCCATGGAGCTGCCCTGCTCAGCTCGTGGGGATGTTTTTTTTTTGTGAACACAACAAACAGGGAAGGGAGGAATTTCTTCCTTCGGGAGCTCACAGCCCCCTCTGTGCTCCCCCACAGGTGGCCATCAAATCCATCCGCAAGGACAAAATCAAGGATGAGCAGGACCTTGTCCACATCCGGAGGGAGATTGAGATCATGTCCTCCCTCAACCACCCCCACATCATCGCTGTGCACGAAGGTGAGGCCTCCTCTCCCTTCCCTTTTCCAGCTGCATCCAGGATGGGAGCCTCTGGAACGGGCTGGGTACCCCGGGGGGCTCTTGGGCTGGGCTTGGCCCGGTTTGGCTCGGCTTGGGTGGGTTTAGCCCAGCTGGGTGGGTTTATCCCAGCCCTCTCCTCCTTTCCAGGACCTGGCTCCCGTTCCTGGCCACTCCCAGGGAATGCAGATGCTCCCGGGCTGCGTTTCTGTGTTTTCCCCGACGAGGGGAAATACCTGCCCCAGAAATCGCCCTTCCTGTCGCGTCCCCTCCCTCCCAGACAGGGAATCCAACTCCAAATGTGGATTTTGGACACTCAGGCCCTGCTCCCTGCTCAGCCTCCCTCCACAGCCCCATGGCGGTTTCCAAAATTCACATTTGGGATGTGGGGCTGTGGAGGGAGGCTGAGCAGGGAGCAGGGCCTGAGTGTCCAAAATCCACATTTAGCCCCTGCTGCCTGCTCAGCCTCCCTCCACAGCCCCAATTTGTGGATTTTGGAAGCCCCGGGGCTGTGGAGGGAGCCTGAGCAGGGGCTGAGTGTGGCTGTGCCCGGAGAATTCGGCATCTCCGTGGATCTGCTCTGAGCCCGAGGTAGGGCTTAATTTAATCTCAGTCCTGGAGTCCTCCTCATTCCCTCCCCCGGGGCACTGGAAAAGCAAACCACAGCGTGCTGGGAGAGTTCCTGGTGCTGCCGGGCTTGGCTTTATGGCCAGGGCTGGGCTTTGTTGGGATAACCCAAGGGAATTGCTCCAGGTCCGAGCAGAACCAGACCGAGCCTAAACCCGCAGCTGGGTCAGGCTTAGCAGACACCGAGTCCCTGGGCTCTGCCCTTCCTGGGGCTGGCTCTGCCCCTGCTCCCGGCGCTGCTGAGGGATCCGGAGCCCTTTTGTGCTCCAAACAAAGGCGAGCGGGCTGGCAGCTCCTCCGCGGTGTTTGCGAGGGCTGACTCACCGCGGCGGCCGGAATTCAAACCCGCCGAGCGCTGCCTCGCTGCCAGCAGGAGGGAACGGCTGCGGTCCTGGCTGCAGGCACAGCCTTGTCTGCGAGCCATGGGGACGGGCAGCAAGGTCACCGGCTGTGCCGGCGCTGTCACCTTCCCCTTGGCGGGGGCTCCAGCAGAGAGCCGCGCGCCTGAGTCACCGCTGGTGGCAGAGCCTCGGTGGTGGCAGAGCCCAGGTGCTGGCAGAGCCTCGGTGGTGGCAGAGCCTCGGTGGTGGCAGAGCCTCGGTGCTGGCAGAGCCTCAGTGGTGGCAGAGCCTCGGTGGTGGCAGAGCCAGTGATGGCACAGCCTTGGTGGTGGCAGAGCCTCAGTGGCGGTACAGCCAGTGGTGGCAGAGCCTTTTGTGGTGCCAGAGCTGCTGTGGTGGCGCAGCCTCAGTGGTGGCACAGCCAGTGGTGGCAGAGCCTCGATGGTGGCATAGCCAGTGGTGGCAGAGCCTTTTGTGGTGGCAGAGCTGCTGTAGTGGCACAGCCTCGGTGGTGGCACAGTCTTGGCAGTGGCACAACCAGTGGTGGCAGAGCCTTTCTGGTGCCAGAGCCACTGGTGGCAGAGCCTCAGTGCTGGCACAGAACTTCAGTGGTGGTGGAGTTGCTGGTGGCAGAGCTTCAGTGGTGGAACAGAACCTCAGTGGTGTCACAGCCTTGGTGGTGTCACAGCCTTGGTGGTGGCACAGCCTCAGTGGTGGCACATCTGATGGTGGCAGGGTCACGGTGGTGGCACAGCTGGTGGTGGCATAGCCTCGGTGGTGGCACTGCTGCTGGGCCAGTAGCTCTGGTGGCCCCAGGGGCCGTGGGTGACAGCTCTGGTGGCCCCCCTGACCTGCAGGTCTCTGTTTAGCCTAAGACTGAGGGCAGGGATTGGGGTTAGGGTCAATCAAGGCTCCACCTGCTCATCAACAGGAATGTCCTAACGAATATTCCCGAGGTTCCGAGGATCCCTTTTGTTACTATGATATTTTATGAAAAATCTTTTGCTAGGATTATTCCCTCTTGGGAAGCCGAGGAGCTTCAGGAGAGAAATGTAAACAATAACTATCCGCTGCTGTGGACTGCAGCAGGTGCAGCTGTGATTGGTGCATGTTGTTGTTTCTAATTAATGGCCAATCACAGATGCAGCTGCATCGGACTCTGAGAGTCACAAGATTTTGTTATTGCATTCCATTCCTCTCCTTCCAGCCTCCTGATGAATCCTTTTATTTTTATTCTTTTAGTATAGTTTTTAGTATAGTATTTTAACAATAATATATATCATAATATAATAAACCAGCCTTCTGAAACATGGAGTCAAAATTCTCGTCTCCACACACGGAGCACCAGACACAACACCCTTTTAACCCTTTCCTGCAGTGTTTGAGAACAGCGCCAAGATCGTCATCGTGATGGAATACGCCAGCAAGGGCGACCTGTACGATTACATCAGCGAGCGGCAGCGGCTCTCGGAGCAGGAGGCGCGACACTTCTTCCGCCAGGTCGTGTCCGCCGTCTACTACTGCCACAAGGTGGGTGGAACCGCCCTGCCCGGGCTTCCAGGGGGTTTCCAGGGGGGGAAAGTGGCTGGATGGGCTCCTGGGTTCTCCTCCCAATGGATTCCTGGCTGGAGAGCAGCTGGATGGGCTCCTGAGCCCTCCTCCTGATGTTTTCCCGAGGGAATACCAGCTGGATGGGCTCTGGGGTGCTTCTCCTGATGTTTTCCTGGCTGGATGGGCTCCTGAGCCCTCCTCTCAATGGTTGCCTGATGGATTCTGGGCTGGATGGGCTCCTGGGTTCTCCTCATGATGGTTTCCTGGTTGGAGAGCAGCTGGATGGGCTCCTGGGCCCTCCTCCTGATGGTTTCCCAATGGATTCCAGGCTGGATGGGCTTCTGAGCCTACTCCTGATGGATTCCTGGGGGAAGAGCAGCTGGATGGGCTCCTGGGTTCTCCTCACGATGGTTTCCTTCTGGAGAGCGGCTGGATGGGCTCCTGAGCCCTCCTCTCAATGGTTTCCTGATGGATTCTGGGCTGGATGGGCTCCTGGGTTCTCCTCACGATGGTTTCCCAATGGATTCCGGGCTGGATGGGCTCCCCAGTGCTCCTCACGATGGGGTCCCGATGGTATCTTGGCTGGATGGGCTGCTGAGCCCTCCTCCCGATGGATTCCCAGGGGAAGAGCAGCTGGATGGACTCATTGAGTTCTCCTCATGATGGTTTCCTGGTTGGAGAGCAGCTGGACGGGCTCCTGAGCCCTCCACCCAATGAATTCCAGGCTGGATGGGCTCCTGAGCCCTCCTCCCGAGGGTTTCCCGGCGGGATGGGCTCCTGAGCCCTCCTCCCAAGGGTTTCCCGGCAGAGGTGCTTCTCCTGGGTGGATTCCCGGCTGGATGGGCTCCTGAGCCCTTCTCCCAATGAATTCCCGGCTGGATGGGCTCCTGAGCCCTCCACCCAATGAATTCCTGGCTGGATGGGCTCCTGAGCCCTCCTCCCGAGGGTTTCCTGGTGGGATGGGCTCCTGAGCCCTTCTCCCAATGGACTCCTGGTGGGATGGGCTCCTGAGCCCTCCTCCCAAGGGTTTCCCGGCAGAATGGGCTCCCCAGTGCTCCTCCCTGCAGCCCCACAGGAGGTGAGAGGAGCTCGTGGCTCTCCACTTGCCCGCAGAAAGGCTGATCCTGCCTTGAGTCTCAAGGGTGTGGCAGTGCCTTGGAGCTTTGGGAGGTCCTGGCCTGGGCTGGGGGTGACTAACCCGGCCTGGGAGTTGTCACCTCCCCTCCCACCCAACCAGACGGAGACGCCCAGAGCTGTCCTCGGGGCTGGGAGCCAAGCCTGGGTCACCTGTCCTGTTTGTGTCACCTGTCCTGTTTGGATCAGCTGTCCTGTTCCTGACCAGAGTGTGAAGATGCAGGACCCTCCTCAGGCTGTGGGTGATGCCCTGGCAGGACCCTCCCTGGGCTGTGGGTGATGCCCTGGCAGGACCCTCCAGCCTGAGGGTCTCCCTGGAGGTCGCTCCAAGGCTGTGCCCCAGCTCTCGGTGGGAACAGGGGGTGTCAGGGCAGCTCCTGACCCCAAACTGGATCGGGGGCTCGCTCCTCTGGGCACAGCAGGCCCTGCCCAAGCAGGAGCTGTGCCCTGGTGGGGCTGGCACCGCGTGCCACCACGGCTGGGGACAATGGAGGAGCCCAGGGTGGCACTTGGTGCAGGCACCTCCCTGCTCCTGCTGCCCAGCTGGTGCCACCCAGGCTGGGCCACCCATCCCAGGGCCACGCCCGTGCTGTTTGTGGCCCTGTGCCCTGTTTGCCGTGCCTTGCCAGGTGTGCAGGACTTTCCCTCCCTCAACCCCTCTGGGAATTAACCCCGGCTCTTCCCACAGAACGGGATCGTGCACCGGGACCTGAAACTGGAGAACATCCTGCTGGATGCCAATGGGAACATCAAGGTGAGGGGACTGGGCTGTCACCCAGGGGGAGCTGCCCAGCCTGGAGGGACAGGGGTGCCCACAAGGCCTCAGTGCCCTCAGGGCACGTGCACCCCCTGGAATGCTGTGGAGAGCTGACAGAGCCTGGCAGCCCAGCAGATCTGGTGAAGCCGTAACTGATACTGCCCTGCTGATAAGAGGGCGAAGTCTGAGCTCCCAGCTCAGCGCTGGCTGGATGAGAAGGGCTCTTTTCCTGGTTTCTGTGTGTGCTAGGCAGGAAATCCCAGCTCCCCCACGGGCACCCAATGGCGATTTCTGTCAGGGAGGAAGGGCACGGCCTGGCCTGGGCCGGGGATGCCAGCGGTCACTGATAACGGGGTTTATCTCCACCAGGGATAATTTTGTAACTGAGAGCTCGAGGGCAGCCAGGGAACCTCCTGCTGGCTGGGAGGTGACAGCTTAATGAGGATAATGAGCACCTGGGCGAGGTGGAGCTGATAGGGACCGCTGCAGCCTGGGGTGGCTGGAAGGAGCTGGAGGAAAGCCTGGAAGTCCTTCCAACCTCACCTTTCCACTCTGCTCCCGCTGCCAGCGCCGCAGGGCAGCTGCTGCCGTGCCTGGGATGAAACTTTTGGGAGGGAGAGAGCAACAGGAGAGAGCTCAGGGGTGGAGAACCAGGCTGAGGGGATTCAGAACCAAGGGCAGCCCTGGTTTGGACCAGGTTCATCCCTGGAGAGCTCCAGGAGAATTTTCAGCCTTGGGAAACTTGGGAAAGGAAACTTTGGGAAAGGAGAACTTGGGAAAGGGAACTTTGGGAAGGGGATTTTGGGAAAAGAGGACTTGGGAAAGGGGCATTTAGGAAAGGGGCCTTTGGGAAAGGGAGCTTTGGGAAAGGAGAACTTGGGAAAGAGGAACTTGGGAAAGGAGACTTTGGGAAAAGGGAACTTGGGAAGGGGGCCTTTGGGAAAGGGGCTTTGCTGCTGGATGACAGCTGTGTTTGTCCCCCCAGATCGCAGATTTTGGGCTGTCCAACGTTTTCCAGCAGGACAAGCTGCTCCAGACCTACTGCGGCAGCCCCCTGTATGCGTCCCCCGAGATCATCAACGGGCGGCCCTACAAGGGCCCCGAGGTGGGTTGTGCGGGGTATGGGAATGCCTCTGGGGTTTTGCCAGTGTGTTTTGGGGTAACAGGACCCCTGAGCCCGGGCACTGTGGGGTTGCTGGGTGTGCTGGGGTCCTGCCCCGCGCTCTGTCCCTTCCCGGTGGCTGCTGCCATCCTGGGAGTCCCAGTGAGGCTCTGGTGGGTGGAGACCAGGACAGCCCGGTCCTGCTGTCCCCTCCAGGCTCCTCTGTCCCTTTCACAGGTGGACAGCTGGTCCCTGGGTGTCCTCCTCTACATCCTGGTGCACGGCACCATGCCCTTCGATGGCCACGACTACAAGACTCTGGTCAAGCAGATCACCAGCGGGGACTACCGGGAGCCCACAAAGCTCTCAGGTAGGGACACCCCCGTCCCCCTGTGTGTCCCCCTTCCCCGTGTCCCCTCCCGTGCCTGACCTGTCCCTCCCCCAGATGCCTGTGGGCTGATCCGGTGGATGCTGATGGTGAACCCTGAGCGCCGGGCCACCATCGAGGACATCGCCACGCACTGGTGGGTCAACTGGGGCTACAAAATGCCTCTGGGCGAGCAGGAGCTGCTGCGGGAGAGCGAATCGCCGCTGGCCACGGTGGCCGAGTGGCTGCGCCGCTCCTCCCGGCCCCTGCTGGAGAACGGCTCCAAGGTGCGCTGCTTCCTCAAGCAGCACATGCCCGGCGCGGCCCTGGAGCGGCAGCGCTCCCTCAAGAAGTCCAAGAAGGAGAACGACGTCTCCCACGCGCTGCAGGAGGTGCCCGCGGGCCCCGAGAACGCCTCCAAGTCCGTCCTCAAGCGGCCCAAGGGCATCCTGAAGAAGAGGAACTCCTGCGAGCAGAAGGTGCCCAGCCCCGGCCCCCCGCCCGGGGAGGGTGAGGAGGGTCCCCCCGCGGGGCTCTCTCGGGTCCTGCAGCCCCCCGGGACAGCGGGAGCAGCGCCCCCGGCCGCGCCCAAGAAGGGAATCCTGAAGAAGCCCTCGGCCAGGGAGTCGGGGTATTACTCGTCCCTGGAGTGCTGCGAGTCCGGGGACGTGCTGGACGCGGGGAGCCTGGACCTGGACGGGCCCGTGTTCGCCGAGCCGCCCTGCCCGGCCCCGCAGGGGCTGCCGGCCCGCAGGAAAGGAATCCTCAAACACAACGGCAAATTCTCCTCGGGCAGCGCCGAGCCCGGCAGCCCCCCCGGGAGGGGTTTCGGGGGCTTCAGCGAGGTGTCGCTGCCGCAGGGCCCCCGCGCCCGGCCCGCCAGCGCCGTCAGCGAGGACAGCATCCTGTCCACCGAGTCCTTCGACCAGCTGGAGCTGCCCGCCCGCCGCCCGCCCGGGGCTGCCATGCGGGGCTGCGTGTCCGCCGAGAGCCTCCTGCGGCTGGAGGAGGAGGAGGAGAGGGAGGAAGGGCGGCGGCTGCGCCGCTGGACTGTCACCCACTGCCGCAGCCCCTTGGCGGAGAGCAGCGCGTCGCTGGCGGGCTGTGACAGTGGCACCGAGCTCTACCGGCAGCGCGCTGTGGCCGTGGGGGTGAAGCTGAGCTGAGCCCACCTCCCTCCCCGCGGGGCTGCCCCTAGGTGGTGCATTTTGGGGAGGGGGCTGAGCCTCCCTCCCTTCCCTCCTCCCTTCCCTCCTTTCCTCCCCGGGGCTGCCGGTGCTGCTGATCCACATCCCACGGGTTGATTTGGCAGCCTCGGGGCGGGGGATGCCCCAGGGCCAGGACGTTTTATGGACCAAAGCCCCCAGAGTGACCCCCAAGCAGGGGCTGGGGGGTCCCGGGGGCTCCTCGCTGCCGTCCTCCCCTCTCGAACAGGCTCATCTCATCACGGGGCTGAAAGCAAGCGGTTGGGGGGGATTTTTGTTTTCTTTGCACTGTTTTTTGGCTGCACAAGGTAACGGAGGGGGTGGGTGATATACCTCAAACAAGCTGCAGATGTAGCAGGGTGCTGGTGAGGGCTCCAAGGTGCTGCCCGTGGGCTGGGCTTTGGGAGGTGCTGGGGGCACCCAGGCCACGACTCTGCCCTCTGCTGAGTGCTGAGAAACTGGATGTGGCCAAAAGCCCAGGCTGGGAAATGCTGTGATGCCAACATCTCTCATTGTAATGTGGAAAAAAAAAAAGAAAAAAAAATGTGCCTTTGGTGAGGCACCGTGACTTTATTTATTGATTTATTGCCTTTGTCCAGGCTGGTGTGGAGGGCAGCAGCACGGGATGTGTCTGGCTCCACAGAGGCCATCCAGGGGTGTTTCTGGGGAGGTGGCTGTGTCCTTGTGTCACACGGCTCCCTTGCACTGTTGCCACGTGTGCTCGCTGGCCCTTTCCCCTCTCGGGGGGAGGTGTTGTGTTTTCCCTCCTTCCTACAGCACGGGCTGGAGAAAAACATTAAATTAAAGCAAATGGTAAAGCTGAGTTGTCGCTTTGATTGCTGGGGGTGAGGGAGGGACTGCTGTCCCTGTGTCCCTGTGTCCCTGTCCCTTTCCTACTGGGATGGGGCCGTGCTCCAGCCCAGGTGGGGGTGGGTGGGCTCAGACACGTCCTGCAGGTTGGAACGCCTCTGTGTGCTCAGCCCCTCCTCAAACTGGGTTTAACTGGTGCTGAACTGGGTCTGGACACATCGCTGATGGGGGGGGTCAGCACCCCCGCGAGTGGGAAATGTGGATTTTAAGGCTGAGCAGCTGCTGGGCAAACTGCCCAAAATTTAGGGGAAGTTGTGATGAGGAGCCCCCTCTCCCCTCCCCATTGTGGGCAGCCCCCTGCCCCAGCCCTGCTCCCAAACCCCTCTCACACCCCTGAACCTCCGTGGGTTTGAATTTTGGGGGACATCCCCGGGTTTTGGTGGCAGGAGCTGCCTCTCCACCCTTTCCCTTCTCCTGCTGCACACAGAAATCCATTCCCCTGCCCCGTGACCGTTCCTCGTTCCCAGCCGGGTTAACCGGAGCCGTTCCGCGGCTCCTCCCTCCCGCCAGCAGCGGGGACAGGGTGGCAGGGCTATGCCCGGAATGCCACCCTTTGTCCCAGCAGGCGGTGGCAGGGGGGGTCACCGCGCTCGGCCCCCCGCCGCGCATTCCCCGCGTGCTTCCCGAGCCTTGGAGGAATTCCGGAACCTTAAAGGAGCTCCCAGGGCATCCGGCTGAGCTGGGCAAAGTCCCGGAGCCCTGGGGGCTGCAGGGGTGGGATGGGCTGGGATGGGATCCATGGGATGGGATGGGATGGGATGGGATCCATGGGATGGGATGGGATCCATGGGATGGGATGGGATTCAAGGGTTGGGATGAGCCAGGCACAAAGCCGAGGATCCTTTTTAGGTTTGCTGTTGGAGCATCCCAGGATGTTCTGGCCCTGTTTCATCCGGGATTTTCAGGAAAACGTCCCCCGTGCTGTTTTTGGAGCCGTGGCAGCTCAGGATGGGCAGTGCTGCACGCCAGGCTTTGGGGCTGAACTGCCAGAGGACAGGTGTGGGGACTTCCAGGCATGGCAATCCCAAAGATTTTGAATGGGAATGTTGGTGTGGGTGACGTGTCTGCTCCCGGAGCACAAGGAGCGGCTGGGTCACATCTGAGCCGAAAACCACCCCAGATCCCACTGGGACCTGGCTGGCCGAGCACTGGGGGCCTCTGGGTGGGCACCCCTGGGTGTGAGGAACACACTGCCCACCCTGCCCCGTATCCCCGCTGGTGACACCAAACTTGTCCCTCTGTCCACCCTGCCCCATGTCCCTGGTGGTGACACCAGAGCTTGTTTCTGCCCACCCTGCCCTTGTCCCCACGGGTGCCACCAGAGCTTGTCCTGCTGTCGTGGCCAGCTCAGCCCAGACCTGTGCCATCTCCCGGGGCTGCTCCGAGTCCCTTCCCACCTTCTCCCGGGCACAGCCGTAGGAAGGGTGGGAAAAGCCCTCGGATGAGGCGGTGACAGCGGCAGCGGAGCCCGGGGACACGGCAGTCACCGCAGAGACCGCCCCCGGCCCCGCGCAGCCGGAATTCCCCCGCCAGCCTCTGGAAACGCTCCTTTCATCCCAGCCTTGAGTTCTGCTGCCTCCGAGCCCCCCTGGCAGCTCCCCACCATTACTGGCGGCTCTTTCATCCGTGCAGCCCTTTCATCCCGAGGTTTGGCAATTCCGCAGCCCCCACCCCGCCCTGCCCGGCCCCGCGGGGCTTTGGGGCGGCTGGAAATGACCTCAGCCGCTTTTTGCTGAGAAAATGTCATTTTTGGGGGGTGACTTCAGCCCCAAATGCTGCGTTTGCTGCCCTACAGGGTGTGGGAGAGGGGCTGGAACCCTGGAATCCGGGAGATGAATTGTCCTGGAGGATGGAGGGGTTGTCCTGTGGGTTTATATCCACTGATCCAGGCTTTTCTGGGACAATTCCATCCTGGATCCTTCTCCTGCTGGTCCTGGGAGAAATTGGTGCTTCCCACTGCTGCATCCCGGGGTTTGGGGCTGCAGCCATGCCAAAGGACATGTGCAGGGACTTTCAGCCATGGGAATTGGGCATTCCCGAGGATTTTTCATGGGAATGCTGGGGTGGGTGATGTGTCTGAGCCTCTCTGGGTCACTCCAGGCTTGGATCCCCCCTCACCCGGGGGCTGCTTTGGGATCCACATCCCCCAAGCAGCGGCAGCGCCCTGAGAAAGGGGAAAAAAGGGAATTTTGTGGTCGGAGCAGCAGTGAGCTGGCTGTGGGAGCAGAGCGAGCAGCTCCAGCTCCACTCCCAGCCGCTCCCGGCGGGAGCCTTTCCAGGCAGAGCGGAGCTCTGGGCGCTCCCCTGGCCCCGGGGGCCCTGAGTCACCCCCGGCAGCGGCTCCTGCCCGGGCTTGTGCCGGGACTCCCGGATCCGCCGAGCCCTTCTGTGGGATCGGGAGCGCGGCGGGAGGAGCGGGCTCGGGGGGACGCGGGGGTGACCCCAGGGACAGCCGGCGGCCAAAGCCACCTCGGGTGTCGGGAATGCAGGTGGGGATGCGGGAATGCAGGTGGGGATGTGGATGGGTCCCCCTGGAGCTTCCCAGGACCGCAGGGAAGGGGATGGAGGCCGTGCTCATTAAACGGTGGCTCTTAATGACGCCCAGAGCAGCTCAGGGATGCCCCCGGAGCTCTGGAATTTGGGTGTCACCTCCCCTCTGGCCGCGGCCGAGCTCCTTCTTTGGAGCCCTGGGATTGTTCCTTCCTGTCGGAATCTCCCCGGCTCGGTTTTCCCTTCCCCGGGTTTTGTGTCGGAGCCTTTCTTTGTGTGTCTGACACACCGTGGGCGCAGAGCCAGGGATATTTCTGAGACATTTTGTCAGAACTTTGAGCGCCGGAACAATTAACACAACAAAGCTGAGGTGTTTCTTTGCCTCTGATTCTTTCAAAGTGTTTTTTTTTTTTTTCTGTATTTTTTTGTAGTTATTTTTTTAAGGTGCCTCCACAACCACCTGTTTGATTGCTGGATTTCTTTGAAGATCTAAAGGATAGAAATCCCCACATGAAAGTCTTCCCATATTCAATGGCAGCCTGGAGCAGCCCAAAAAAGGGGGAGAAAGCAGCGCCCAGAAACTCTGATCCCGTTTTTTTTTGGAGCACAAGAAATGGCTGGGTCACGCCTGAGCCAAAAATGCAACCCCAGACCCCACTGGGGACCTGGCTGGCCGAGCACTGGTGGCCACTCTGAAGCTCCTGTGCCCCCCTGGAGCTGTGGTGATTCTTTTTGGGGTGCTGGGTCTCTGCTGGAAGATTTCTCCCATCAGGACAGCTCTGCCCATGCCGTGCCAGAGCCTCTGGGGTGTGCAGGGATGGCACAGAGGGGATCCAGCACTGCTGGAGCAAATCTGTGTTTGTGGGACCACCAGCACATCTCCCGTCCTTCCCATTCCTTGCAGGATCCACCCCACCGTGCCTGCCATGAACTGGTGGGAGCCACAAACCATAAAATACTGGAATATCCTGAGCTGGAAGGATCCACAGGGATCGTGAAGTTAACTGTGACCACAGCCCTGGAAGGTCCCACAGGGATCATGGATTTAACTCCTGGCCACAGCCCTGGAAGGACCCTCAGGGATCATGGATTTAACTCCTGACCACAGCCCCTCATCCCGACCCCTCAGCTGCTCCCAGGACACTCCGGGATTGCAAAAGCCACCGGCTCTCATCTCATCCCTGGGGAGCAGCCCTGACAGCACGGTGACTCAGGGGCCCTGTGGGTCCCCAGGGGTTGTGACACCTCCTGTCACCACCACATCACCGCCACGGCATCACCGTGGTGGCATCACCGCCATGGCATCACCATGACAGCATCTCCATGATGGCATCACCATGATGGCATCACCGTGATGGCATCACTGCCATGGCACCTCCACGATGACATCACTGTGATGGCATCACCACGACGGCATCACTGCCATGGCATCACTGTGATGGCGTCACTGCCATGGTATCTCCACGATGGCATCTCCACGATAGCATCTCCGCCATGGCATCTCCATGACGGCATCACTGCCATGGCATCTTCACCATGGCATCTCCATGATGGCATCTCCACGATGGCACCACCACGATGGCACCACCTCCCTGGCATCTCCACGCTGCCCAGGCTGGCACCCTCTGGGCTCTGTGTGCAGGGAAACCCAGGGGGGACCCCAACACTGCTGGCCTCCCAGTTGGGGCTGCCCAGGGTGGGCACGGGGCTGCTGCCAGCCTGCCCGGGGGGTGCAGGAGGTTCCAGAACCCTCTGCCCAGAGCTGCTGCTGCCTCATCGGGCACCTCCACGGCCGTGGCAGTGCTCGTGCCGCGTCTCACATGGGAAGGGAGCGTGGCACCACGGCAGCTGCAGGCCAGGGCGACTTTCCCAGCGGATCTGCCTGCCTGGGAACACAGAGCAGCAGCCAGACAGGTTTCTGGAAAGGGCTGGGCTGATGGATCCCGAATTTGGGATGCTGGTGCCCAGCCAAGCCCGCCTGGCAGTCCTGACCATCCCGTGAGGCATCTCCAGGCACCTGAGCGCCCGCGGGACCCCGGCTTGTGCAGCTGGAAACGGGAAACGGCGACCCCCCAGCTCCCCGAGGGCTCCGGGGCTGCTCTCCCCGCTCCCGCAGCCCGGCTGGGTTTGGATCCCGCTGGGAATTCCCTGCAGCGGCGCTGAGAACCGGGCTGGGCTCTCGCCGCGCCCGCTTTTGCAAGCGGCAGCCGGGGGAAGCGGTCGAGCCGGCTCCGGCGGGGAGGAGCGGGCTGGCAGCCTGGCACGGCGACAGCTTCTGGGTGTGCCACCCGCCTGCCGGGCCGGTGGCAGCCGCGCTCGCCGGGCCAGCGGGGCCGGTTCGCCGCGGAGCCCCGCGGCCGCCCGTGCCGGCTCTGCACGCGTGGGAAGGGCTTGGGAAGGCAGCGGGGCGTAATTCCCATGGAACTGCGATCCCACCCGGCCTGCGAGGAGCAGGGCTCCGTGCTGAGGCGGGCACCGAGAGCTTGGAGGGACAGATGGGAGCTCTGCTGTGACAGTGACAGGAGCCCGGGAAGGGCTGGAGCTGGGCCGGGGTGGGTTTTAGGGAAAGGTTCTTCCCGCAGAGGTGGCGCTGAAAAGGCTCCCCAGGGAATGGTCACTGTTCCAAACCTTCCAGAGCTCCAGGAATGTTTGGAAAATGCTCAGGGATGGGATTTTGGGGATTGTTCTGTGCAGGGCCAGGAGCTGGATCAGTGATCCTGGTGGGCTCTTCCAGCTCAGGACATTCCAGCATCTCTCTTTTTTCATCGTGGTGTTTTCATCACCAGAACCTTAACTCTGATATTTGTGTTCCTGAGGAGAAATGGGAAGTTCGGATATTTGAGCTCATCTCAGGGATGCACAGGCTGGGATTTTGGCATCCTCCATCACCCCGCGAGTCCCTCGGGGAGCCCCGCGATCAGATCAGTGATTTCTCTCCTCTGATCTCCCGTCTCTCTGCTGCTTTCCCTCGTGTGCCCTCCCCTCGCTGCCTCCCCCTCCTTTGCAGCCCCTCCAGCCCCGGCTTTGATCCCGGGAAGCAGCAATTGATCCTCCTTATCTTTATTGTGGGACAGACATTCCCGGCACTGCCCTTAATTAAATTCCTCTTCATTTTCCTCCACGAGCCTCTCCCCCCGCGCAAAGCCAGGCGAGGATTTGTTTTTAAACTTGTAATTAAAGGGTGGGATTGGCCACGAGTGGGACTCGTGCTGGGGGCCAGCTCGGGGCTGCCGGGGCCACACAAGCTCAGGGGGCTGCTGGGCACCCTGTGGGGCTGGCACTGGTCACAGTGGCAGTGGTGCTGGTCACAGTGGCCATGGTGGCACTGGCACTGGTCACAGTGACACGGGGGTGGCCCACAGTGGCACAGGCACTGACTGTGGTGGCACTGGTCACAGCGAAATGGGGGTGGCACAGTGGCACAGGCACTGGCATGGTGGCACTGGCACTGAGCATTGGCACCAGTCGTGATGGCCACAGCGACACGGGGATGGCCCACAGTGGCACCAGCACTGGTCATGGTGGCATTGGCAATTGCCATAGGGGCATTTGCAACCGGCCATGGTAACATTGGCACTGGTCAAAGTGACACGGGGGTGGACCACAGTGGCACAGGCACTGGCCAAGGTGGCACAGGCACAACTCGTGGTGGCACTGGCACTGGTCACAGTGACGTGGGGATGGCCCACAGTGGCACAGGCACCTACCATGGCGGCACTGGCACTGGTCACGGTGGCACAGGCACCTGCCGCGGTGGCACTGGCACTGGTCACGGTGGCCCTGGCACCTGCCATGGTGGCACTGGCACTGGTCACAGTGGCCCTGGCACCTGCTGCGGTGGCCCTGGCCACTCCAGGTGAGCCACAGCGCCGCGGCTCTGGCCGCTTGGAGCTTTTCCGCTCGGAAATGTCTCCTGGGGCAGCTGACCCGCAGGGCAGGGAACATTTTCCACGTGGATCAGCCCAAATTCCCCCGGAGACAGCGCAGGAATGCGAGGCATGTTGTCCTTGGTACCAGCTCTGCTTCTTACGGCCTAAGCTCGGCCACGCCGCCGGGGGGAGGGGGCAGCCGGGGACCGCCGTGTCCCCAGTGATGGTTACCAACATTCCCCCTCCCCAATCCCTTTGTCCTCCTCCTCCTCCTCCTCCTTCTCCTCGGGAGCACTGCCCAGCGCTGTGCCCGGGCGGGTGAGGGTCTCCGTGCCCCTCAGGGGATGCAGGTGAGCCCCTCTGGGTCCCCGGGCACGCAGGGACATCCCGAGGGGACAGCACGGGGAAGTTTTGGGGGTCCTGCCAGCAGTGGGGACATCATTTTATCGTGCAGTTGGAAAGCAGGAGCACAACGGCGGGAGAGAAATCAGCGCCTTGCTTTGTCTGCGTTAGACACCGACCCAATTTACAGCTCTCACTTCCTGCGGTGACACGGGACAGGGACAGCGCTGGCCCCACCCTGCACGACCTGGGCACCTCGGGGCCCCCCTGGCATGCGGCAAACCAGCCCCAAACAGGGGACAGAGGGACATCCAGCCGCGCCACCGCGGTGCCGTCCAGGCTGTCCCCAGATGTCCCCAGCGAGCTCTGTCCCCGCTGCGTGCCCCAATCCCTGCATGTGCCACACCAATTGGGTCCCCGGGCACGCAGAGACATCCCGAGGGGACAGCACGGGGACGTTTTGGGGGGTCCTGCCAGCAGTGGGGACATCATTTTATCGTGCAGTTGGAAAGCAGGAGCACAACGGCGGGAGAGAAATCAGCGCCTCGCTTTGTCTGCGTTAGACACCGACCCAATTTACAGCTCTCACTTCCTGCGGTGACACGGGACAGGGACAGCGCTGGCCCCACCCTGCACGACCTGGGCACCTCGGGGCCCCCCTGGCATGCGGCAAACCAGCCCCAAACAGGGGACAGAGGGACATCCAGCCGCGCCACCGCGGTGCCGTCCAGGCTGTCCCCAGATGTCCCCAGCGAGCTCTGTCCCCGCTGCGTGCCCCAATCCCTGCATGTGCCACACCAAGGGGTGGCTGAACCCACGAGGGTCCCCGTGCCCGGTGGCAGGAGCCCGGCGTGTCCAGCAGGGACATTCCCTGTGCCCCGCTGCCGGCCGGGAGCGCAGCTGCGGCTCTTACATAAACCGCAATTAGCGGCGGGCAGGGAGGCCTGAATGGAATTAAGGAATTCCTGCCGGGCTGACGTCAAAGCTTCACCTCTCCCGCACAAAGGGGGCCCTTGTGAGCCCCCCCTGACCCCGCCGGGACAAGGCGAGTCCTCAGGGAGCCCCGCGCCGCGCATGCCAAGCGGGAATTGTCCCCGCCGCCAGCGCCGGTGTCACCAGAGCTCCTGCGCAGGGTGGGCTGGCCGTGGCACGGTGCCAGGGGCCCTGTGCCAGCTGCTCGCCCGTGAGGGGGGCTCGAGGGGCAGCGGGGAGGGGTGGACATGGGGACAGCAGGGCCATGAGCAAGAGATCCCGAAATTCCCCCTGGGATGGGATCCCCCCGGCTGGAGGAGCTCTTCTGGCTGCCCCAGCACTGGGGCCCCTCTGGCTGCTGCCAACGAGGTCACAGGGACTGGGCAGCGAATGTCCCCAGGTGTCACAGGCAGTGAGGGGGTGGCAAGTGTCACACGTGGGGGCTCCTGCCCCAAAATTCCTCCACTCCACGGCGAGGGTGGGGCAGCACGAGGGGCACGAATAATTTTGACTGGAGAGGGTGGGTTCAGATGGGATATTGGGAGGGTGGTGAGCCCTGGAATGGATTTCCCAGAGAAGAACTCTCCCACGGGAGTGCTCAAAGCCACGTTATGGGGCCTGGAGCAGCCTGGGATAGCAGAAGGTGTCCCTGCCCTGGCAAGGGGTGGCACTGGATGGGCTTTAAGGTCCCTTCCACCCCAAACCATCCTGTGACGTCACGATCGCTGATGCGGCGCTGCGGGCAGGAAAGGGTTAATGCGCCAATTGGGGTGAGTGACCCCACCCTGGGCCCTGCCCGTGCCCGGCCTTACGGGAAGACGCTCGGGAGCGGCTCCGGGATCCGCGGCGGGGACCGGGGGCCCCCCTGCGGCCGTGGTGCCGCATTCCCTTCCCAGAGCATCCCCTTCCAGGAGCATCCCCTTCCCAGATAATCCCCTTCTCAGGGTATCCCCTTCCCGCAGAATCCCTTTCCAGAGACATTCCCTTTCCGCGGAATCCCCTTCCCGGAGCATTCCTTTCCTGGAGAATCCCTTACCCAGAGCATCCCCTTCCCGGAGAATCTCTTTCCCAGAGCATCCCCTTCCCACAGAAACCCCTTCCCGGAGCATTTCCATCCCGGAAAATCCCCCTTTTAGAGCATCCCCTTCCCGGGGCATCCCCTTTCCACAAAATCCCCTTCCCGGAGCATCCACGCCCTTCCCGCATCCCCCCTCCTGGCAGAGGTCCCTCCCCGCAGCCCCTGCCCAGCACGGAGGTTTTTGCCCCATTTCCTCCCCCCCCGTGGCCGCGGGGCTCGCAGGGCTGGGGCAGCTGCAGCCCCGGGCTCCCGAGCTGGGCTCGGGCAGGGCACGGGGCCGAGCGGAGGGAATTTGGGAATATAATTACTCACGGTTTTGTTCCTTTCGTGGGGTCAGAGCTGACCTGGTGCGGGATGCACCTGGCTGGGAAGAGGCAGAGGAGGGAATTCTGCTGGACCTGAGGCTGGGGCAGATTCCCCAGCTCTGAGCAAGCCCCCCTTGCTCTGGTGACCACTGAGTGACCGTTCCCGGTGGGGATGTGCCCTGGGTGTCACCTGCAGCAACCCTGGAGCTCCAGAGAGCCTCCAGAGAGCTCTGTCCCATCCCCACCTGTGCATCCCAGCTGGACACAGCCCTGCTCCTGCCCTGGGAGCCATATCTTTGGGCTGAACCTTGTCTTTGCTATCAAACCTTTATCCCCTCCCAGCTGTGATTCTCAAGAGGGGATGCAGGGACCCTGATGTGAGGCCACAGCAGGGCTTGGCTCGGCCCTGGGAGCACGGAGGAGGTGGCAGAAGGACACTCAACCCTCCCAAATGTCCTGTGCCAGTCCTGGGAATCACCACTGAAAATGTTCAGGGCCAAATTTTCACCTGAGGCCAAGTTCAGGGTTTCAAAGCGAGTGGAGCAGCTGCTGTTTGCACCAGAGGAGGCCCTGACTGTGCAGGTATTTTATATATATATTTATATATATATGTGTGTGTATAGATATATTACATAAATATATAGGTATGAAATAATTTAAGAACCATCCGAGACAGCATGCTGTGCTCTGGGGCGGGGCTGGAGGGCAGCTGCTGCCCCTCCTGCCCCTGCCCCACCAGCTTTGATTCACAAATGGAAACAGAGTCTGGAATTAAATTAAAAACCGCACACACGCACACACACACGACACGGGGCAGAGGCTGGACGAGTCCAGGTGTCCCTGAAGAGATCGGATCAACTAAAGCCAGAGAGTTGGGAAGTCAGGGAATGAAACCAGCGTGGGGGGTGTGGTTTGTGCCGGTGCTGACTGCCCTGGGTGTGCCCAGCCCCGGGGGGACAGCGGGGCTGTGGCAGAGGCTGGTGGGACGCGTGTCCTGCCGTGTTTGTCGTGGCCCTGCTGTCTCCATCTCCACCTGCTTTGCTTTCGCTCAGTCCCAGGACTTGTTTCCCACCTTGGCTGTCAAGGCTGAAAGGGACAATCCTGCCCCAATGAACCCCTCTCCTCTCCCTGCTGGAAGTTCTCCCAGAGCCAGGTTTGGTCCAGCTCAATCCTTCCCCACCAACTGAAGACCCCTGGAGAAGATCATCCTTCCCGGGGACTTCAGGACGACCTTCAGAAACCACCCAAAACCCCTTAGAAAAAGCCAGAAATCACCGGTGCCTTCCAAAACTCCTCCTTGCTCCCCATCCCACCCTTCCCAATCATCCCAGAGGGATCCCAGATCCAAGAGATTGCCGTGGAGGGCTGGGAAAGCAGCCGAACCGAGCGCGTGGAGAAGGCTTTGGACCCTCATCCCCGTCCCTCTCCTCGTCGGGAAACGAAACCCCGGGGGCTGGCGGATCAGCTGGGGAGCAGGACGTGCTCCAGGAAGTAGCTGATGGAGTCCCAGTGCTTCCAGAGGAAGAAGAGGAAGAGGACAAGCAGGGCGGTGCTGAGGATGCGCATGCGGGTCTTCATGAGCGGCGTGATGAAGTTGGCGATGGTGGAGACGAAGACGAGCAGCACGGCCATGAGGGCCAGGATGACGTTGATGAACTTGCCCAGCAGCGCCCGGGCGTTGGCGTTCTCCACGCCCTCCAGCTGCACCACCTGCTGCTGCTGCTGCTGCAGCTCCAGCTTGGTCACCCGCGTCAGGCACGACTCCACGGCCTCCTGCCAGGGGACAGCGGTGGTGGCGGCTCCAGGGCTGTCCCCTGAGGGATTCGGTGCCTCCCCGGTTTGCTGCTGCTGCTGTTGCTGGGGGGTTTTGTTCTGGCTGGGGGCTGGGCCCTGGCTCAAAGGGGATGTGGGGACTGTGCTGGCCCAAACGTGGCTTGTGACAGCCCGGTGCTGTGGGCACGCAGCTGGAGCAGAGCAGGGGACTCGCTGTGGTGTGGTGTGACAGTGACAGGACAAGGGGGAATGGAGGGCAGGGACAGAGAGGATCTAGGGAATGAATTCCTCCCTGTGATGAGGACCTGGGATGGAATTCCCAGAGAAGCTGTGGCTGTCCCCTCCCTGGAGCAACCTGGGATAGTGGGAGGTGTACCTGCCCCGCCACGGATCACTTTTAAAGTTCCTTCCAACCCACACCAGTCTGGGATTCCCTGCTTTTGGGGACATGGTTTAGTCACCTGCCTCTTGCTGTGACAGCACCACAGGGAGAACCTCACCTGGAGGGTGCTGGGAGAAGGGATCCCACTGCCCCACCCTCCCTCCCAGCCCAGGGCCTGTCCCTCACCGCTGGCTGGAGGGAGCAGAGGGGCACTGAGCCCTCCCACAGCCCTACCTGGATGTCCCGTGCCCTCTCGTAGGACTGGTAGGCCACCTTCTCCTCCATGCTGGCCAGCTCCTGCTTCAGGTTGGTCATCTCGTTCTGGTGCAGCTCCGTCAGGTCGTTCAGCTGCTCCTCCAGGCGCTCGTACCTGCGCAGGGCAGCTGGGCTGGGACAGGTCCCCAAGGCCCCCCTGGCACTGGGGACACCACCCAGCCCCTCCCACCCTCCCCTGGTTATGGGAAAACCTCTCAAGATCCTCTGTGGAGATCTGGCAGTGAGGAAGGCTGTGGCTCCCCGTGTCTCTTGGCTGGACAATCCCAGGAGGGCGGCTTGTGGTCCCCAAAGAGCCACCCTGGGTGACACCTCCCCTGGCCCTACCTGTAACGCTCCTCCTGCAGGCACTGGGTCATGTAGGTGTAATCCCGCTGCAGCTGGGCCTTCAGGTCCTCCATGGAGTCCTCCAGGTGCGACTGGCTGTCCTTGATCTCCCGCAGCTCCTCCAGGATGGTGTCGAAGCTGTTGTGGTGGCTGTCCAGCGTGTTGGACTTGGGGCTCCCCAAGCCGCCGGGCCCCGCGCCTGAGTTGCTGCCACCGGCGGAGCCCGAGGTGGCACTGGAGCACTCGTCATCGCTGCCGTACTTGGGGCTGGACACCAGCGTGGCGCTGCCGCTCAGCGCCCGCGAGGCCTCCTCGGGGTGCCCGTCGTCCAGCGTGTCCTTCAGGTGCGCGATGTTGTCGGCGCTGCCGAACTTGTTGCGGATCAGGCTGGCGAACTCCCGCGGCTTGGACACCACGGCCGTGTGGGTGGCCTGGGAGAGCCCCGAGAGCCCCCCCTTGACCCCTTCCACCACGCCCCCGCTGAAGCCGCTGATGCTGGAGCGCACGTTGGCGCCCACATCCTTCAGCCCTTGGTGCATGTCCCGGAAAACATCCTTGGGCTGGCGGGTGGGGCCGTTCTGCTCGATCTCCTTCAGCTTCTTGTGGTAGTGCTCCAGCTTCTTGTGCAGCTGCGCGATGGTCTGCGCCGACTTCTGGTTCTTCTTCTCGAACACCTGCTTGATGCGCGACGCCTGCTGCTTGTCGGCGTTGTTGGCCAGCTTCAGGTACTCGGCCACGTTGTCATCCCGCGCCTCCTGCTCGATCTTGATCTGCTCCGTGATCTTGAGGATCTTCTGGTGCAGGTGCTCGATGGCGGCTTTGGTGCGCTGAGGGTCGGGGGTGCCATCGGGCACGTCCAGGCACACGGGGCCGTCGGCGTCGCCGTGCCCGGCGCCCGCGGGCAGGTTCAGGGCGGTCACGTCGCCCTTGTCCAGCTGGCGGGGAAGAAAAAGGAAGAGGGATGCTCAGGGGAGGGAGGAAAAACCCCAGGAGTGGGAGGGGACAGGAGGGAACCGGGCTGGGGATGCACGGGAGAGGCGGGGGAATAATTAACTGGAGAGGCTGGGGGAGTTTTCCGGTTGGTTGGAGATTTCCCAACCACACCAGCACTGCTGGAATCCCAGGAATACACCAGGTGACCCCCAGGGACACACCAGTTGATCCCAATAACACATCAGCTGATCCCAGGGACACCCCAGGTGACCCCAGAACACACCAGTTGATCCCAGGCATGGCCCAGTTGATCCCAGGCATGGCCCAGTTTATCCCAGGGACACACCAGTTGATCCCAGGAATACACCAGCTGACCCCAGGAAAACGCCAGGTGACACCAGGAAAACCCCAGGTGACCCCAGGAACACCCCAGTTGATCCCAGGGACACCCCAGTAAAAGAGCACAGCAGTTGCTCAACCCCCAGCTCCAGATGGGGTTCAGGGCTGGATTGTCCCAGTGGAATTCAGCAAGGAGCAGCCACTGACTCTGCCTTTCCACCCTCACCTTGTGCACAGATGGGATTTCTCCAGCCAGGCAGGAAAAAAGGAGTGAGGAAACCCAGGATTCGTCACCAAATCTCTCCCCAAACCAGCCCAGAGCACAAGGATTGAGCAGCCTGGAGGTATTTCAGTCCTGCTTTCAGTCAGGACACATCCCAAAGTTGTCCAGCCCAAGAGGAACTGCCCTAATCCCAATTTTTGGGAGGCTGGGGACAGCTCCTGCTCCCAGAGCTGCAGGTGCAGGCACTCCTCTGCTTTTCCAAGCTCCCTCACCTGGCAGTGCCAAGCTCCTCTTGCAAACACCAGCTGCCACCACAGGAAATTCGGACAAATGCCAAAATTCCGTTTTACAGATGGCAAAACTGGAGCTTTGGGAGAGGAAATCGCTCGCCTGAAGCCACATTTCCAGAGCCTGGACTGCGACCCAGGCCCTGCCTCGTGCTCTCCAACCTGGACGTGCTGCTTGGCCAGTTGGGAAAAAATAAATAAATTTAAAAATCCCTAAATCTTCCCAGTTGCTGGGTTTTATATGCAGATTCTTATGCAAAACCTCCCTGGTTGTGTAAATGGCTCCTGGCTTCTAATTAAGAGCTGCTTGAAAGTTAAATACTCTTGGCAGACCTGAATAATTTCTCATTTCCATCCCACTTTCCCCGAGTGACCCTTTAATAGGGATAAAGCTGTGGGATCACTGCTTGGGAGTGTGTTATCACCAGGAAACGCAGGGGGGAAGAGGGAGCAATGTTCTCTCAAGATGCTGCTTGGGAACAATCCCATCTGGAGCAGGGGCTTGGAAAAGCCAGAGCCCTCCTGTTATTCCCCTCCAACTCCTTTCCTCCCCCTGTTTAAGCCAGAGCCCTCCTGTTATTCCCCTCCATCTCCTTTTCTCCCCATGTTTAAGCCAGAGCCCTCCTGTTATTCCCCTCCATCTCCTTTTTTCCCCCTGTTTAAGCCAGAGCCCTCCTGTAATTTCCCTCCATCTCCTTTTTTTCCCCTGTTTTTTTGCGTCCTGCTGGGAGTCTGGGGCTGTTGGGATTTCATCTCAGCCTCCTCCCAAGCCACTCCCCAAAGCTTTTCCTGTCTCCTCACTGCAGCAGTGGTGCTGGGATGGAGCAAGGGCTGGAGGGTGGGAGCAAAAGGCCAACCCCAGCTGGATTGACTCTGTCTGGAGTGGCAGTTTTCTTAAAAATAAAAATAAAAATGAAGTCATAACAAACTTGCGGTTTTCAGACCCCACTTCCAGGCTATTTTTAGGCTGGGCCCTCTACGGAGGGTTTTGCTTTGGTTTCTTATCACGAGGCAGAAATTAGAAACAGCAGGAAACAGACTTTTTGCCCAGATGTGCAATTCTCTGGACAGAAAAGGGAAAAAGTGACAGTGGCAAAGGAAAAGGCAGCTCTGGAGAGGCCCAAAGGGGAAACACCCGCTGGGGAGGGGAGGAGAAAAGTTGCTCAAACTCTGTTTCCAAAGAGGGAGTTGCCCTCTGCAAAGCCAATCTTTTGGATTGGAAAGAGAGGTTTAAATGGGGTTTTGGGAAGGAATTCCTGGCTGTGAGTGGGATGAGATGAAATTCCCAGAGAATCTGTGGCTGCCCCATCCCTAAAAGTGTCCAAGGCTGGGTTGGAGCAGCCTGGGATGCTGAAAGGTGCCCCTGCCCATGGCAGAGGTGGCACTGGATTGGTTTTATGGTTCCTCCTAACCCAAACCAGTCTGGAATTCCATGATTTATCCACAGAATTCCATCTGGGATGGGCAGGGAACAGCGTTGGGCTGAAACCCTGCCATGCTGGGGAAGGCACATCAGGTTCTTGCTTTGAAAACACCCCCTCAAAAAACACAATGTGCATCCCTGGAGCATTAACAGACCCTGCCTGCTAAATCCCAGCAACTGTGCAGGGGATTAAAGGGGGGGGATTAGGAAAAGCCACACTTTCCCTACATGCAGCAAACCCGCTGGTAGGCACCAGATGAAAGGAAATTTACCCTGATGCAAACCCTGTTTTCCAGAGCTTGTTTTCCAGGCAGGCTGGGAGGGCAGAGCCGGTGTGGGATGCGGGAGGAATGCAGGACGAGGGGAGGGAAATCATTCTTATCAACAGAGCTGAGCCCAGCAGAGCTGAGATCTGCAAAAGGCTGGGGCTGAGGAGCACGCAGCGCTCACGGGGCCACAGCTGTGCTCTGCTGGGTTACTGGGGGCTGCAGCTGAGAGCTGAGCCCAGGGGGCAGCTGAGCAGCTGGGGATGTCACCCCAGCTTGGGGATGTCCCCTCAGCTTGGGGATGTCACCTCAGCTTGGGGATGTCCCCTCAGCTTGGGGATATCACCTCAGCTTGGGGCTGTGTCTCAGCTCAGGGCTGTCCCCTCAGCTTGGGGATGTCACCCCAGTTTGGAGATGTCACCACAGCTCAGGGCTGTGTCCCCTAGGTCAGGGCTGTCACCCTAGCTGAGGGCTGTCCCCCAGCTCAGGGCTGTCTCTTCAGCTTGGGGATGTCCCCTTAGCTTGGGGATGTCCCCCATCTCAGGGCTGTCTCCCCACCTTGGGGCCACGTCCCCAGCTCAAGGCAGTCACCCCCAGCTCAGGGCTGTGTCCCCAAGCTCGGGGCTGTGGCTGTCCCAGCACATCCACGCCTGGCTTTAACCCCATTCTTAAGGAATTGCACAATTATTGCAAAGTTCAGAGCAGCACTCTGGGGGCGCTGACATCACCCCCTGAATTATTCTGTTTTCTGTGCCCTGGACACGCCGGGGATGAGCCGTGGCTGTGTCCAACCCGAGCAAGGACATTCCCTACAAAGTATCACTGTGATTCCTGCCTGGAATCCATCCCGGGGACAACACAGCCCTGGGAAGGACCATGTGCACCTTCCAGCAGGGAAAAAACAGGAACCAGTGCCACTGATGCCAAATCCAGGGCAGATCCAGGGAGCTGCTGCCCTGATCTGTCAGCTCCCCTGCACAAGTGTCACCCTGCCTGGGGCACTTGGTGGCCCTGGAATGCCACCAGGGAGAGGCCACGGCCAGCACAGAGATGCAGGCATGTGCTGGACGTGGGGAGGGGGATTTTGGGGCAGTTATTTCATGTGGCCCCCGTTGCTCAGAGCACTTTTCCAGCACAGCATCCCCTGTGCCGGTCACTGCCTGGTGTCACTAGGGACACCACGAGCGTCCTGTCCCTGTCCCCACACGGGCTCCCAGCCCTGTGCCTTCCCGAGCTGAGCTGCTATTCTCACCAGACCCAGCCCAGGTGTTCAAAATAGCAGCAGGAGCCCTGACTCACAATTCCCACCCTCCCTCTGAGCCCGCGGCAGCGCCCGGGGCCGGCAGCGCCGTGTGCCCCACTGTGCCACCCCTGGATGGGCACAACGGGCTGGCAGCAGCTCCTTGCACTCTTTCCCCAGCCTGACAATAATTTTCCTTACATAATGCAGGGATTAACGTTCAGCCTTCCAGCTGCAGCAGTTTCCCACCCGGCACGGGAGGTGCTGGGGGGGGTTTCGCTCTCTGCTTTCATTCCCTGAGGAACGGAGGCACCGAAACCCCCCGTGGGTCTCTCTGCCCATCACCATCACCTCACCCGAACCCCAAAAGCTGCCAGGACCTACCTCCATGATGGGCAGGGCTGGGGTGCCCCAGGGCTAGTTGGCGTGGGCTGCCCGGCCGTGTCCCCGTGGTGTCCCCAAGGCTGGCAGCGCTGCCATGGCAGGATTCCCGGCTAGGGAAGGCAGCGGCGGATGGCAGCGAGGTTTTGGGGGAGCAGCAGGGAGAGAGAAGGAGGAGAAGCCTCTGGAAGACCCTGTCAGGGCTGGCCCCGCGTTCCCAGAGCGTTCCCGGAGCGTTCCCGGAGCGCTCCCCGCGCTCCCCGGCGCGCAGGGACGGAGGCGCTCGCTCCGGCGGGATTGCCGACTCAGGAAATCTGCCCGAGCTGTTTACAGCTCCCAGCGAGCCGAGCTTTCAGGGCTGTAATGCAAAACCCCCCCTCGTCCCCGTGCCGGGATATTCACACGCCTCCAGCCCCATACGCTGCCTGTGCCCTGACGCAGGAGGTCGGGACGGGCTCTTGTCATCTGCTGTGTCACACAGAGGGACAGGAAAGGCTGGGAAAGGCAGGGGGAGGCATCCAGAAAGGAAAAACGCGAGTGGAAACAGTCGGGGGAAAAAAAAAATCCCGTCATTGAGCGAGGAGAGGGAGTTAAAAACCGGGAATGAGCCACCCGTGCCAGCACCGCGAGGTGTCTTGGACCAGGACCTGGATCTGTCCCTGTCACCCCATGAGAGCGGGGGAGGCACCGACCCCATTCTGCCACGGGAGAACACACCTGCCACCAAAACCATCGTCCCCTTCCAGCCCAGCTCCCATCCATCCCCACCGCACAGGGAAACCTGGAAATTCCAGATTCCCTGGAAATTCCACCCCAAACCCCGCTGTGCCTACCGTGCTGCGCTCAGCCGTGCCAGGGCAGGGCGAGGGCAGGGCACAGCTTCCTGGGGGTGCCACACGGAGCCGCGGGGACCGGGCGGTGACACCGCAGAGCTGTTCCCGGGGCCGGGAGGTGACACCAAGCTGCCCCCAGGGGTAGCACCGGCAGGGGCTCCTCTCCTCCCGGGTGGGCAGGGGCTGCTCCTGGCCCATCCCTGGGTGCCAGGGGGACACGGGACAGCCGGTCCAGCCCCGTGGGTGCCTCTGGTGTGACCAGGGCTGGTCAGCTCGGTTCTGGCCTCTGCCATAGCATCACTTCTGCTTTTAGCACAGCAGGCAGAGGTCACTTCCCATGGCTCTTGTGCTGCCTCAGCAGGGCAGGAGAATCAGCCAGCTGCACAGGACCCGGTGGAAAGCACCCTTCCTGCTTGCCAGTTCCCTCTTGAAGGGGCTGGGGCTGGCCCTAGAGCCCTGCTGCTTCCCCCCGTGGTTTTTGGGGCTGGGAAGTGAGTGGCTCACCCATCCCAGGGGGAACCACGAAGTCCCCCACAGCCCCTGCCAGCTCACAAACCCTGTTCCTGGCCTTGGGGAAAGATGGAGGAGCAGGAATTTCCCAGAAGAGGCTGGTGGAGTGAGGACTGATAAAGGCTGGGATGTTCAGGAAGAGCCAGCGCAGGCAGGCTGCTGCAAGGAGCCCTGGAGAGCATTTCTGGGACTTACTGAGGTGCTCAGCTGCTGGATTCCCAGGAGAACACCTGCTCCCAGCTCCCCAGCACGAGGGAAAGGGTAACAAATCACTGCAAACAACAAAGAGCCTCGCTGCTGAATGGCCCAGGGTTAACAAATCACTGCAAACAACAAAATCGTAGCTGCTGAACGGCCCAGCCGAGCCAGGCAGAGCAGTGGGGCAGCATCTCCCCTCCCAAGGGCACAAACTCCCTTCTACAGCATGCAAAACCCCTCCTGGCATGCGAAAAAAGGGAATTCTGCAAGGGAATTACCCAAGAGGTTGGTGTCACACTCCCCATCAGCCTTCCCCCCAGCTGCTGTTTTTCAGGCCTGACTGTACGAGGCAAATTTAGAAATAAATGCCACCTCCCAGGCAAAGGAAACCCCTGGATTTCCCACAAAATCACGGCAGATTTGGTGTGTTCTGTGCTGGGCAGGGCAGGGTCCAGCTGCAAAGCCTTGGTCTGGGCACCAGGAGGGTCCCCTTGTGCTGCCACACGAATACGGGGCAGGTTTGGGGCTTGGGCTTGGCTTTGCCTGGGGATGGGCTTAGGACAGAGAAGCAGGAATTAAAACCAGCAGGAAAACCCTCCTTGACTGGGCTGGGAAAACTGCAGATGGGTTACTGGGATGCTGCTGCAGGTGGAGATCTGCCAAACCCACTGCTCCTCAGCATCCCACTCCCGAGTGGATTTGGTGTCTGCAGCAAGCGGCCTCTGGGCCTCCTCCTGCAGGTCCCACCCTGCTGCTCACCCTGCACATCCCAAATCCCTGCCTGGAAAGGAGAGCAGGGAAGGGGGAATACTCACAAAGCCACCCAGCAGAGGATTTAGGAGCAGTGTCCTCTTGCCAGGGCAGGGTTTGGGAGGGCGGCTCCTGCAGAGCTGTGGATCCTCTCCCTCCCCCATGGCCGAGGAGCCCCAGGGGCACAGGGTGGGCAGAGGAGGCTCCAAGAAGGAGCAGCACAGGCTGGTGGGGAGCAGGGACAGCATGGAATGCCATGAGGCCAATCCCAAACTGTGCCAGGAGAACAAACGGCACCGCCAAGCGCTGCCGGGCACTTCCCAAAGGGAACAAACAAACAAACAAACAAACAGCCACCACTGCTCCCGGTCCCCAGCACGGCTGGGACACTGCCACCACCCCACGGGGCTCAGGGCACTCGAGAAGTGCAGTGGTACAGATGGAAAGATCCCAGGATTATCCCTTGGGAAGCTCCGGGGTCTCCGTGCCCACGTGGAACCTGGTATTTCCTAATTGCACACCACATCCCCCAAGCTGGGCCTGTCCCTCGTGCCCTGGGCTTGTAGGGACAGCTCTGAAGGGACAATTCAGCAAGCAGCCCTCATGGGTGAAGCCATTCAGGGCCCTGCCTACGCTTGGAGAATATTTGGAAAAATTCCCACTGTTGTTTTGGTCGAAGGGAGTGACCCTGACACAGCATTAACCCACCCAGCAGCTCAGCACCTCCAGCAGGGCTTGTGCAGCCAGGGGGGATTTTTGGGAGCTTCTGCACGGAGGATTTGAGAGGGAAGCAGGGAGAGGCCGAGCCACAACCCCAGCCAGGTGAGGAGCCACAAACAGGACCCTCATCCAGACTCTGGAACCAAACCCTGCTCCCAGCCCAGAGCAGCAGGGGTGACCCGGAGAGATCACGGCATGGACACAAACCCTGCACCCCAAATCCTGCCCTGCACCCTGGGCATCCACCCCCATATCCCCTGGGATCGCGGCGCTGCCTGCCGGGAGCTGCTGGTGGGCTGCAATCAACAGCCATATGTCACCGAGGCTGAGAACACCATGTCTTCATGAGGGGTGAATCAGTAGCAGAGTCTGATATTCTTCTCCTCCTGAATTAATTAAGCAGCAATCTCGGGTGTCTTTGTCTTTCCAGCTATTATCTGCTCATTCCAGAGCGCTCATCCCGACGGGAGTGAGGGAAGGAGCTCCCAGCACCAGCCTTGCCTCACAGACTCATCCCCTGCCACACATGAGGAGTGGGAGCTCACCTGGACTCTCACACCTCCAATTCCAGCTCAGGAACCCCAAAAACCCCCCAAAACCCCCTCAAAATCCCTGGCATTTGTAGGGTCTCTGCTCCCCAGCTCATCCCTTGGGATCCGGGGATGTCCCAGGGGCTGGGGGGTGCAGGGGGGGCAGCTTTACACCACCCCCTCTGTTCCCTTTGGCTGTTTCACCTCCTTCCCTGCGATTTTAGCCCCTGGGAAGGAGGGGAGGATATGCCAGAAAATCCTCCCGAGGAGATCCAAGACACTTCCCCAAACTCATGGATGGGCTGGCTCCACATTCCAGCCGGGGAAACTGAGGCAGCAAGCGAGGGAAAGCTCCTGCCTGGGGAAATTCTGCCCGGGGTAAGATGTGGGGCCAATCCTCACAGAGCCCCTGTCCCAGATGATGACTGAGCCCGGGTAACCGGAGCTGTAGGAGGGAGAAACCACATCCTCCCACAGGAACCAGCGGCAGCTGCATGCCAGGAGGGCAAGAGGGAGCCGGGGCCGAGCTGCACAGGGGACACGAACCTTCCCTGACATCCCTGAGCCACCCCACAGCCTCCCGGCCACCCCAAACTCCTCTGTCCCCACGGGGCACGGCCACCCCGGGCTGGGTGCTCGGGAACTCCGGGTTTCTCCCGGTAATCCGTCTGGCCCCGATATAGCCACTGACCCGGGGGGAAGCTAAATTTAGCGGGATGAATCCTGCCCTATGTCCCGAGGGCTGATGCCCTTGAGGCAGCACAGCGGCAGGGCTGGGGCTGCAGGGACAGGTCCCCCCCAGGACACTGGGGACACTCTCCTGGGACGGCGACAGGGACACGGAGAGAGGAGTTTAGAGCACGGAACGGCACTTTTGGGTCGTGATCCCATAAAAACGGGTGGTTCACAGCGGTAGGAAGCCCCCCCTGCCTCCCCCGTGCCACCAGGGCCTCACAGGAGAAGCATCTGTTCGGGGAGGGGCACGGACCGGGGACACGGCCAGCGGTGGCAGCTGGCGCTGTCACTTGCCGAGGGACACGGAGGGCAGCGAGCCCGACGGGGTCCGGCCCCTCACCACCCTCGGGGGACGCTCGGCGGGTCCAGACCGGGCTGAGAACCCGCACTGGTGACACTTGTGACGGGGCCAGTCGTAGGGGACGCGGGGAGAAGGCGGCCGGGAGCAGGGCTGGACAGACAGAGAGAGGGACGGACGGACGGACGGAGGGAGGGAGAGAGGGAGAGAGGGAGGGAGGGAGAGAGAGAGGGAGGGAGGGAGGAACGGACGGAGAGAGGGACGGACGGAGAGAGGGAGGGACAGACGGACCGACGGACGGACGGAAAGAGGAACGGACGGAGGGAGGGAGGGATGGAGGGACAGGGGGACGGAGAGACAGAGGGACAGACGGGCGGAGGAAGAGAGGGAGAGACAGACGGACAGACAGACGGACAAACGGACGGACGGAGAGAGGGACGGGCGGACTAACGGGCACCGGCCCCGCCGCTGCCCCCGCGGGGTCCCGCCGCCCCCGGGCCGGGGCTCACCTGCACGTGGACCATGCCGCCGTCCCCGCAGTCCGTGCAGCTCCCCGGCAGCGCCAGGCACAGCACCCCGCGCCCGCCCCGCTCCAGCTCCGGCCGCCCCGCCGGGGACCGCGGGCCCCCGGGGGTGATGTGCCCCGCCAGCACCGGCTGAGCCCCGGCCCCGGGGGCTGCGGGGACCCCCCCGGCCGCCGCTGCCGCCGCCGGGGCCTCGCTGGGCGCTGCGGCCGCTAATTCCCGTGCGCCCGCCTCTGCCTGGCGGGTCACCAGCAGGAGATTAGGGAGATCAGGAGAAAGCTCCCCGGCACGCTCCCGGCGCCGTGCTGCTGCCTCCCCCGGCCCCGGCAGTGCCGCTGTCGCACTGTCACACGTGCCGCCAGCACGGCCGCGCGGCGAGCACCGGCACCGGCTGTACGCCCCAAACGGGCCAGGCTGGGGCAAACCGCCCTCCGTGCCGGTGTTTGGGATGAGCGGATGATCCCGGCCCTGGGGAAGGAGCTTCTCTAGCTCGGAGCTTTGTGGGACACAAGGGAGAGCAGATTTTCGGGATGCAGGGATGATCCTGACCCTGGGGAAGGAGCTCTTCCAGCTCAGAGGTCCATGGGACACATGGCAGAGAGGATCTTTGGGAAGCAGGGATGTTCCTGGACCCCAGGAAAGACCTCCCAGACCTCCGTGGGACACAAGGGACAGGGGATTTTTGGGATGCAGGGATGCTCCCGGCCCCGGGGAAGGAGCTCCTCCAGTCAGGAGCTCTGTGGTACACACGGGAGAAAGGATTTTTGGGATGCAGGGAAGCTCCTAGCCGTGGGGAAGGAGCTCCTTCCAGCTCTGTGCCTGCAAAGCAGAGGCAGCCCCGTGGCTTTTGGAGCACAGAGGCAACCAAACCCCGGTTCCCTGTTGCCAGGAGGAGCCTGGGCATTCCCAGCTCATCCCAAACTCACCGACACAAGGTGGGAACAGGGAGGGGGGTGGAGGGCTGGGGAGAGGGAAAATCACAAATACCTGACCTGCAAAGGAAGGTTTGTCCCCAGTGTGGGAACCCCAGGTGGGGGTGACCCCTTGGCAGTGCTCCTTTTGGGGTGAGCCACAAACCCCAGCCAGAGCTGGCAAATAGCACCAAATTCCCAGGCTGTGCCATGTTCCCACTGAGCCCCTCAGGCTGCTCCTGGGGGGAATTAGGGGGTGCAGGGGGAGGAATTTTTTGTGCCAGGGTCCACGGGGTGAGGAACTAGTGCAGGAAAAGGGAAGGCAGAACTGCAGGAACTTAATTAATCAAACAAGAAAAATTAAAAGGAAAGAAAAAAAATCACCAAGAGCTGTTCAAAAAGCACTTGCTGAGACTGAGCAATCCCACGAGGGACCCATCCAGCATCTGCTCCTCATGGAAGGGGTGGAAAACTCAGCATGGAATCCATGGGGAGGGTGGGAATGTCTCTTTCCCAGGAGCCCCGTGCAACCCGTGGGGCTTCCAAAGGGACAGGGAACAGGGAGGAGGTGCCACATCCCTGGGGACAAGGCAGGGGTGATGCCAGCCCCCCCTCTGGAGCCCATCCCTGAGGAAAAGGAGCTGCTTTGGTGCAGGCAGGAGGCTCAGGGCTTCCTGAGGGCTCCTGGAAAAACAATCCGGCTCGGGAATATCGCGGGGCTCGTGTTTCTCTAAATAAGTTATTTTTCCACTGCCTCACAAAGGTGTTGTCTCTCTTCTTATTACTCTTTGTGTCATATGCAGTTAATTATTCATCCCCTTTCTGGGCTGCTCTGGGAGTGGACAGGGATCTGCTCTGGATGCTTCTGTTCCAGTGGGGTCGAGGTTTTGGCCATAATCCCAGTGGGATTGGGATCCTGGCAAGGCAGTGACACAGGCCATGCCCCAGAGGAGGCCACGAGGGAGAAATTTTGGCTGCAGAAGCTCAAATGAACAACCTGATGCTCCTCATCACTTGGTGGCATTCCGGAAGGGAAGAGCAGGGACAGCCAGGGAAGGATTGGGGTGTCCTGATTTGGGGAGAGGAGATTTTGGGCAGCTCCTTGGAAAGCTGCTGACACAGTGACATTTTTTTCCTTGGCACCACATTCCTGTGCCCCTGTCAGAGCCTGCCTGGCCATCTCCCCATGCTGAGCTTTTCCAATCCGCTGCTGGTGCTCTCAGGTGAATTAAAAACACAAAAAGAAGGATTGAATGAAAAACACAAAAAGAAAGATCCTCATGTCCCTGAGAGCCACTTTAGGTTGTGGAACCCCCCACAGCTCCGAAGATGAAGGGGAGAAGCCAACAGGGAAAATCCCCCCGGCTCCCAGAGCACCTCTCAGCACCTGTCCCTTGAACTCAGCGTGTGCTAATTGGGCTGGTGCATAATTAATGGCACTAAACACTAGATGGAAACACCATCCTGCCCATCAGCCCGGCATGGACTGGCTTCAAAATCACTTGGGATGGAACCAAATCGCAGCTGCCAGGCTGAGCCCAGAGGTGCCTTTGGACCCCTCCATCCCACGGGAACAGGGTCGTTCCAGGGCCTTTTGAATTCCTCAAATCCCACCCTGGGAATTGTGTCCGTGCCTTCAGTTCCCCGTGAGAAGCCTCAATTCCAGCAGCTCCAGGTTCCCAAGGGCTGCCACCACTGTTTGGTGCCACCGGCACTGCCCTGAGGGACAGCCCCATCCCAAGGGAATTTTGGGGTGCCCTGGCTCCCCACTCTGTTCTCATGCTCCCTAACCCAAGTGCAGCCACAGAATCCCGGGATCACTGAGGCTGGAAAATCCTTCTGGGATCATCGAGTCCAGGCTGTGCCCGACCCCCACCCTGAGCACTCAGTGCCAACTCCAGGTGACGCCTCCAGGGATGGGCACTCCAAACCACCTGGGCAGCCCTTTCCAGGAGGAAATTCCTGCTGATGTCCAACCTGAGCCTCCTGAGATACAGATCAAGGTGATGTCCCCTTACCCTGTCACTGTGGGAGCAAAGCCTGACCCCACTACCTGCACCCCACCTGGGACTTGTGCAGAACCCCAAAACCCTCCAGACCCTCCAGCCCAACCCCTCCAAGGCGCTCCATCCCTACCTTATCCGCCAGCCCCTCACTATTCTTGGCCAGCAGGTAGACAGCCCTGCTCTCAGCCAGCAGGATGGCCGTGTCCGTGGTGGACAATGACCTGGGAGCAAAGCCTGATCGACCCCACTGCCTGCACCCCATTAGGGACTTGTGCAGAACCCCAAAACCCCTCCAGAGCCTCCTTTCCTCCAGCACAACCCCTCCATGCGCTCCATCCCTACCTCATCCGCCAGCCCCTCACTGTGGGATCAAAGCCTGACCGATGCCACTGCCTGCACCCCACCAGGGATTTGATCAGAACCCCAAAACCCCTCCAGACCCTCCAGCCCAACCCCTCCAAGGCGCTCCATCCCTACCTTATCCGCCAGCTTAAAGCTGTCCTCGGCCAGCAGGTAGACAGCCCCGCTCTCAGCCAGCAGGATGGCCGTGTCCGTGGTGGACGACGACCTGGGCCTGCCCTGGTGCTGATGCAGGATGGCCGTGAGGCCGCTGTCCTGGGGAGCTTTGCGGCCCAGGTGGGGGCTCCCCTTCTGGGGCTCCAGCGAGCCGCTCTTGGCGCGGCGGCTGCCGCTGTGCAGGCTGGTGCCGCGCTTGATGGACGGGCGCGAGCGGATCTGCTGCAGCACGCGGTTGAAGGCGGTGGGCCGGGCGGGGAGGTCGTGCAGGGACACGGCGTAGGACACGCGGTGCATCTCCGGGGAACGCTCCTTCTCGTCCGGGGACTCGTGGTCAGAGGCGCCGTGGGGGGCTGCGGCGGCTGCGGGCGGCCCCGGGGGCCCCGAGTCCTGCGAGCTCGGCTGCTCGCGCTCCCGCGAGCGCCGGCGGCTGTGGAAAAGGTGCTTGAGGCCATGGCTGAACATGGAGCCCTCGGAGAGCTGCTGGATTTTCTGTGGGAGAAGAGAGGGATGGGGGCTGTTAATTGAGGGAATGGGTGCTGTTTGTTAATTTAGGGAATGGGTGCTGTTAATTGAGGGTGTTAATCGAGGGAATGGGCACTGTTAGTCGAGGAAATGGGAGCTGTTTGTTAATTGAGGGAATGGGTGCTGTTAATTGAGAATGTTAATTTAGGGAAAGGATGCTGTTAATTTAGGGAATGGGTGCTGTTAATCGAGGGAGTTAATCCAGGGAATGGGCGCTGTTAATTGAGGGAATGGGTGCTGTTAATTGAGGGTGTTAATTGAGGGAATGGGCACTGTTAATCGAGAGAATGGGCGCTGTTAATTGAGGGAATGGGTAAATATTGGAAATACTAAGTATTAGTGGCCATGGACCAAGAGCCACACAAGCTCCAGCAAGGATCAGGGTTTTTTTTCCCTGTGGCACTTTCCATGGGCTGGCCTGGCTGGGAGGAACCAGCCCTGTGCCACCAAACCCAGTCCAAACTGGGCAGCCACTGGTTTCCAGCAGGGAATGGGGACAGTCACTGCCCTGAGCATTCCCAGCTCTCCCTCTCCAGAGGCTGCATCCCACATTCCCAGGAAACAATCCCTGGGACTTGGGGTGGCAGCTGGCCATGGGGAAATCATGAATATGGATGGTGGAACAGATCCTGCTCCTGATTATGGCCAGGGCAGCCTGGCCAGGGTTCTGGAAATCCAGGGTTCCACTGGAACCTGGCCAGGGTTTTGGAAATCTGGGGTTCCACTGGAACCTGGCCAGGGTTCTTCCCTGCAGCCGCTGGAAATTTGGGGTTCCCTTGGAACACCCAGATTTGCAGCCCAGGAGATTTTGGCCCTGTGCCCTCCACATCCCCTGTGTGAGGAGAATCATGGAGCAGCGACTTCCAGCATTTCCAAATTCCAAATTCCAGCATTTCCAAAGGGCTCAGAGCATCCTCAGAGCCCCTGTGGCACAAAGTTGGGATTTTGGAAAAGCTGAGATGTTCCAGACACGATCTCCAGGAGCTGCAGACAGAGGAGGAGTTCATGGCCATACAGAACGGGCTCCTTCCCCTAAAATCCCAGACAAATCCAAACCCAGCCCTCTCAGCACACCTGGAACACTGACAAGGAATCAGCAAAGGGATCCTGTGTCCCCAAACTCTGCAGAGAAAGCTTTTCACCCTTCCCTGAGCCACTCACAATGCAAATCTCCATCCTTTTAGGCTCTTCCTAGGAAATATATAATAAATCTCCAGTGCTGAATTGCTTCTTGGGGAAATAACAATTTAAATTTTATTCTATTTATAGAGTCTCTATGGAAACAGAGGCAGCATTTGAGAGGTAAGAGCTCCAAACCCCCAGATTCCTCCCATGGAGGGCACGGCCAGAGCTGCACAAGGCCCAGGTGAAAAGAAACAGTCAACTCCCTTAAAGCCTTCAGGAAAATAATTTCTGAGATGGACTTCCCAATCTTGAATGATCTTCTGCAGAAAGATACAATTTCAGTTCTCATTTCACATTGTTTTTGATAAATTTAGTTCTGCTGGTGAACTTGCCTGAGCTGAACATCTTTAATATTCTTTAATATTACTTCTGTGAAAGTTCTTATATAAAATACTGACTAAGTTAAAAGATTAGTTGTCTCCAATTACTTCCACTGCTTTCTTTATTTAGAAAATTTATTAGAAATTGTTACAAAGTGGCACTTGAATTTCTTTTCAGCCAGAGCTGCAGAAAGTCCAAGTGAAAAGAAAGAACCAACTCCTTTCCCCAGGGAGATGAAAACAAACTAAAAACGGAGCTGGCAGGAAAGATTTTGGGAGCCAGATGCCCTCAGGGCTTCTCCATCCAACAGCTCCAACTGAGCAAAATTCACCTTTTCAAACAAACTCCCCTCAGGCCCTTTCCAAGTTTTCCTGAAATAGGCTTTCATGGGCTGGGCAGGCACGGGATCTGCATGGAGAAAACCAAATTTTCATGAGAAAAAAAAAAATTAAAAAAGAGGGAAGCAAGGAGGGATCCCAGCTCTGTTTGTCCAGGCTGGAACCCACTGAATTCCAGCTCTGGGTTTGTCTGCTTTCAGGAGCTGTGAGTGGTGGCCACAAACAAGTCTCGTGCTGCGGTACAAGCTCTGTTTTCTCATGTTTTCCCAGGATATTCCTGCACTTCCAAAGCAGAGGCATTTTCCTGGCACAGAACCACTCATGGCTCAGAGCAGGGGCTATTTTGGAACAGCCATTGCTTACTAACCACGGCAATGGACACAGATTAATTTCTCAGCGTGGACAGCTGTAAAACACCGGGGTGAACCCAAAAATATCTTTATTTCTTTGGACTTTCTCATCAGCACAGCCAGGCTCTGCTGCTTGGTGGTGGGGACTTGTTTTCATGGACTCCAAAGCCATGCTCCAGCTCCCACTGCACTGAGGACAGCTGGAAAAATCCCATTTTAGCCCAAACCAGGGTATCTTGCAGGAAAACTGGGACTTGGATGTCAGTCTTGCCTTGCTCTTTGGCAACGCCTCGTGCTGCCCTTGCCCAGCTGTGCCAGGCTCTCCAGGCTGGTTTCCTTGCTGCTGCCACCCAGCCTGAACCCTCCCAGCTCCTCTCTGAACCATCCCCTGACACCCAAACCCCTTCCTCGGCTGGCAGGACACACAAGGAGAGGATCTGGTTGCCACGACCTCCCAGCACGGCCCCAAGCTGAGAAATCCTGCTCAACTGTTGGGATTATTAATTATTTATTCATCCCCAACCCGCCCAGAGGCTCCAGCCAAGGCTCTGCAGCTCTTTGGAATGTACAAACATAGGGGAAGAGTCTCATCCCTTCCCACCTTATCCCATTCCAGATTTTAGGCATGAGGGGAAGTCTCATCCCTTCCCCTTTATCCCATTCCAGATTTAAAGTCTCACCCCTTCCCACCCCATCCCATTCCAGATTTTAGGGCACAGGGGGAAGTATCATCAATTTGCACCCCATCCCATTCCAGATTTAAAGACCCATCCCTTCCAACCCCATCCCATTCCAGATTTAATGTCCCATCCCTTCCCACCCTATCCCATTCCAGATTTAAAGTCCCATCCCTTCCCACCCTATCCCATTCCAGATTTAAAGTCCCATCCCTTCCCACCCTATCCCATTCCAGATTTAAAGTCCCATCCCTTCCCACCCTATCCCATTCCAGATTTAAAGTCCCATCCCTTCCCACCCTATCCCATTCCAGATTTTAGGGCACACAGGGAAGGCCACAGCCCCCACACAGCAGCAGGATCCCAGCAGATCCTGCTCATCCCTGTGTGGGTTTTCCATTCCTGCTGCTCCATTTCCAGCTGATTCTCCTCTGGCAGCACCACGGGGCTCCTGCCACCACCCAGCCCCCTCCAGCCAGGCTGGGGACAGCGTCAGAGCTGTCCCCAAGGGGTGACAACCAGCCCAGCTCGGCCCCTTCTCCCACAGCATCTCAAGCTCCCGCTGCCACAAACGCCAAGGAAAACGCCTGGATGTTCCCAAATGGCAAATCAGGCACTCCCCCACAGCCGCCGCTCCCGCGGGCACAGCCGAGAGCAGCAGCATGTGACAACCGTGACTCACGCGGGGCAGGGCAGCGCCAGCAGCGAGCGACAGCGCAGCGCTCCCGGGAGCGCTCCGGGATAGCGGGATGTGTGCCCGCTGGGGGAATGGTCCGGGATAACGGGATGTGTGCCCGCTGTGGGAATGGTCCGGGATAGCGGGATGTGGGCCCAGGTGTGGGAATGGTCCGGGATAGCGGGATGTGGGCCCAGGTGTGGGAATGGTCCGGGATAGCGGGATGTGGGCCCAGGTGTGGGAATGGTCCGGGATAGCGGGATGTGGGCCCAGGTGTGGGAATGGTCCGGGATAGCGGGATGTGGGCCCAGGTGTGGGAATGGTCCGGGATAGCGGGATGTGGGCCCAGGTGTGGGAATGGTCCGGGATAGCGGGATGTGGGCCCAGGTGTGGGAATGGTCCGGGATAGCGGGATGTGGGCCCAGGTGTGGGAATGGTCCGGGATAGCGGGATGTGGGCCCAGGTGTGGGAATGGTCCGGGATAGCGGGATGTGGGCCCAGGTGTGGGAATGGTCCGGGATAGCGGGATGTGGGCCCAGGTGTGGGAATGGTCCGGGATAGCGGGATGTGGGCCCAGGTGTGGGAATGGTCCGGGATAGCGGGATGTGGGCCCAGGTGTGGGAATGGTCCGGGATAGCGGGATGTGGGCCCAGGTGTGGGAATGGTCCGGGATAGCGGGATGTGGGCCCAGGTGTGGGAATGGTCCGGGATAGCGGGATGTGGGCCCAGGTGTGGGAATGGTCCGGGATAGCGGGATGTGGGCCCAGGTGTGGGAATGGTCCGGGATAGCGGGATGTGGGCCCAGGTGTGGGAATGGTCCGGGATAGCGGGATGTGGGCCCAGGTGTGGGAATGGTCCGGGATAGCGGGATGTGGGCCCAGGTGTGGGAATGGTCCGGGATAGCGGGATGTGGGCCCAGGTGTGGGAATGGTCCGGGATAGCGGGATGTGGGCCCAGGTGTGGGAATGGTCCGGGATAGCGGGATGTGGGCCCAGGTGTGGGAATGGTCCGGGATAGCGGGATGTGGGCCCAGGTGTGGGAATGGTCCGGGATAGCGGGATGTGGGCCCAGGTGTGGGAATGGTCCGGGATAGCGGGATGTGGGCCCAGGTGTGGGAATGGTCCGGGATAGCGGGATGTGGGCCCAGGTGTGGGAATGGTCCGGGATAGCGGGATGTGGGCCCAGGTGTGGGAATGGTCCGGGATAGCGGGATGTGGGCCCAGGTGTGGGAATGGTCCGGGATAGCGGGATGTGGGCCCAGGTGTGGGAATGGTCCGGGATAGCGGGATGTGGGCCCAGGTGTGGGAATGGTCCGGGATAGCGGGATGTGGGCCCAGGTGTGGGAATGGTCCGGGATAGCGGGATGTGGGCCCAGGTGTGGGAATGGTCCGGGATAGCGGGATGTGGGCCCAGGTGTGGGAATGGTCCGGGATAGCGGGATGTGGGCCCAGGTGTGGGAATGGTCCGGGATAGCGGGATGTGGGCCCAGGTGTGGGAATGGTCCGGGATAGCGGGATGTGGGCCCAGGTGTGGGAATGGTCCGGGATAGCGGGATGTGGGCCCAGGTGTGGGAATGGTCCGGGATAGCGGGATGTGGGCCCAGGTGTGGGAATGGTCCGGGATAGCGGGATGTGTGCCCGCTGGGGGAATGGTCCGGGATAACGGGATGTGTGCCCAGGTGTGGGAATGGTCCGGGAATAGCAGAATTCCCTGCCCAGGCGTGGGAATGCTCTGAAATAATGGGATGTGTGCCCAGGTGTGGGGAATAACAGGGGATTCACTGCCCAGGTGTGGGAATGGTCTGGGATAACAGAATTAATTCCCTGCCGAGGTGTGCAGATCCCTGTGTGCTCCAATCACAGGTGCCATCTGCAGGGTGACACCTCTGCTGCCAGCTGTGCCAGCTGTGCCAGCTGTGCCTCACCCAGCGGTGGCTCACATGGCCTCTGCCACAGCTGTCACCTCTGCTCACCAAAATTAATGAATCAGAACTAAACAGAAACGTGCCGCAGGGTTTGGAACTGGGACCTTCCTGAAGGAAAGTCCTGCATGCCCTGGGTGGGTGCTGAATCCCACCCGGGGGTCTCCAACCCCACATCCATCCCTTCCTAGCAGGAGTGCTCCAAAAAAAGAAACCAAAATAAAAACGTATTAAAGCATAAAATAAAATATTAATAATATAGAAATATAAAGTTAATATAGCGTATAGAATAATATATAAAATATTTTTAAATATATAAATAAATGTTATAATTATATCATAATATATATTATATTTTATATATTATAAATAGAGATCATTATATATTATTAAATAAATATATTTATAAATATATATTTAAATATATATATAAAATATATAGTAATATAGAATTATATATCATATAGAAAATAATATAATATACTAAAAATTTTAAAAATATAGTAATGAAATAAAATAATATGTAAATTAATATATTATATAACTAATATATAACAATGTATAAATTAAATAATATATAAAATAATATCTATTATATATAAAAACAATATATAACAATATATAAAATAAAATAATATATAAAATAATATATATAATATATAAAACAATATATAACAATAAAAAATATATAAAATAATACATAACTATATATATAAATAATGTATAATAACATATAAATACAAAAAATAACGTGAGGAATTGGAGGTTAATGCTCCACCCTGCCCCTGCAGCCCCTCCTGTGGTGGGACCTCCCCCTGTCCTTCATCTCCCCCCTCCTCAGGAGAAGCTTTTTGCCCGTGGGTGTGGGGCTGGGAACAGGGGAGAGCTGGGGCCAAGGCCTCTGGATTCCTGCTGCTCTTGGATTTTGGGTTCTGGAGCCAGGAAAACCAAAACTGTCAACATGGAGTTGGGAACAGGGTCAGGGTACAGCTCTGGGCTGGATCAGAGTGCTGGGGAAAAACTGAAATCCAGGGAAAACGGAGAGCCAGGGAAAACCAACAGAGATCCAGGGAAAACAGAGAGCCAGGGAAAATCAACAGAAATCCAGGGAAAACAGAGAGCCAGGGAAAACACATCCAGGGAAAACAGAAATCCAAGGAAAACCAATGGAGACCCATGGAAAACTGAGAGAGCCAGGGAAAACACATCCAGGGAAAACAGAAATCCAGGGAAAACCAATGGAGACCCAGGGAAAGCTGAGAGTGCCATGGAAAACCAACAAAAAAAACAGGGGAAACAGAGATCCAGGGAAAGCCAACAGAGAGCCAGGGAAAACAGAGATCCAGAGAAAACCAACAAAAAACCAGGGAAAACAGTGAGCCAGGGAAAACGAGATCCATGGAAAACGGAGAGCCAGGGAAAACAGAGTGCCAGGGAGAACACATCCAGGGAAAACAGAAATCCAGGGAAAACCCTTGGCTCAGGAGAAGTGTCAGTTTTGGATGCAGGGTTTTGGATGGATCCCATCACTCCTGCAGCAATCCCTGCCACCAAGGCGTTCCTGAGCACAGCTGTCACACACCAGCCTTGCTCCCTGCCAGAGTTTATTTCTCCCCTCATTTTCCCCAGCGGAGCCCTCGGTGTCAGCAGAGGAGCCGGGGCTGGGGGAGGCAGAGCGGCCGCGGGTCTGCCGGAGTCGGGGGCTGCAGGCGACGCCTGGCAGGCTGCTGTTTGCAGAGTGCCACCTCAAATCCACCCCAGCTGGCAGCCAAGAGTTTACTCTGATCCTGCCCCGTCCACGGGGACAGGACAGGGACAGGAATCCCTGATCCTGCCCCATCCATGGGGAAAGGAATCTCTGATTCTGCCCCATCCACAGGGACAGGAATCTCTGATCCTGCCCCATCCACAGGGACAGGACAGGGACAGGAATCTCTGATCCTGCCCCATCCATGGGGACAGGAGTCTCTGATCCTTCATCATCCATGGGGAAAGGACAGGAACAGGAATCTCTGTTCCTTCCCTATCCACAGGCCAGGAATCTCTGATCCTTCCCCATTCATGGGGACAAGAATCCCTGATCCTTCATCATTCACGGGGACAGGAATCTCTGATCCTGCTCCATCCATGGGGACAGGAATCTCTCATGCTTCCCCATCCATGGGGACAGGAATCTCTGATGCTTCCCCATCCATGGGGACAGGAGTCTCTGATCCTTCATCATCCATGGGGACAGGACAGGGACAGGAGCCTCTGATCCTTCCCCATGCACAAGGACAGGAATCTCTGATGCTTCCCCATCCACAGGGACAGGAATCTGGATTTTTGGAGCAGGGACAGCAGGACCAGCTTCAACCTACCCCACCAGCAGCTCCACAGGGGGTTTGGGGCAGGAAGACCCAGATTAATTAACAATTTATTAATTTATTAACTGGTGGTGGCCGTGGCACAGTGCCCGCTGTGCTGTGGCAGCTGCGGGCAGCAGCCAGCCCCAGCTTTCCCTTCCTTCTGCCCAGTTTGAGGATTTATTTTAATTAATTGCTGAGCTCCAAACGCATTAAAGGTGAGCACTGGCAGCAAACCTGCAGGAAGGGAGCACAGGCAGCTCGATAAAATCAATGGGATTTATTTGGCCTCGGATGCTGCTGCTGGATGAGGCTGTGGAGCTCCAGCTCTGGGTGGGATGTGCCAGCCCTGGAATGTTTGGGCTGCTGGGCACAGCCATGGGAAGCTGCAGCTCCCTTTGGCCAACACTCCCACCCCTTTCTGAGCCTCTGTGCCCCAGGCGGGATGGAGAAAGGACAGGGAGAAACACCTTGGATGTGCCAAGCAGGGCCCTGAGCTCCACATCCTCATGGATCATGGAATTATGGAATCAGAAAATCATGGAATGGCTTGGCTGGGAAGGGATCTTAAACCTCATCCAGTTCCACCCCCTGCTGGGGTGGGCAGGGACACTTCCCATTGTCCCTTTTGCTCCAGACTCCATCCAGCCTGGCCTTGGACACATCCTCATAGATCATGGAATTAGGGAATCACAAAATCACGGAATGGTTTAGCTGAGAAGGGACCTTAAACCTCATCCAGTTCTGTGCTGGGATAGGCAGGGACAGCTCCCACTGTCCCTGCTGCTCCAAACCCTGTCCAGCCTGGCCTTGCACACATCCTCATGGATCATGGAATTAGGGAATCACAAAATCACAGAATGGTTTAGCTGAGAAGGGACCTTAAACCTCATCCAGTTCTACCCACGGTCCCTGCTGCTCCAAACCCTGTCCAGCCTGGCCTTGGACACTGCAGGGATCCAGGGACAGCCCCAGCTGCTCTGGGATAACCGTGCCACCCTCCCACCCCACGGACGTGCCCGGCCCTGGCTCCTCCAGCTGATTTTGGGGCAGCAGCAAAGCCACAGCAGCCTCAGGAGCTGCCGGGCCACCGAGGGAAGGCCCCACGGGTCACCTCCAGCAGCCACGGGGCTCCTGGTGCCCAAAGCAGCCGCGTTTTCCCCTGGGAACAGGGATTTGATGTCCTGGCTGCGTTCTGGCTGAGCCTGGCAGTGCCATCGGCTCCCTCGTGACCTTGGCCATGCCGGTGACACCATCAGGGCCACCGGGGCTGCCACACCGAGGGGCTGCATCCTGCATCCCACGGCTGAGCAGGGACATTTCCCACTTTTTCCAGGGCTTTTTGAAAGCACCACCGTGGGTGGCACCCGTCCCACCACGGAGTGCCTCTGATCCCGCTCTGCCCACGGCATTCCCACGCCTGCACACCCCGAATTCCACGCTGGGAATTCACCAATAAAACCCTGTTGAGCCGCAGGGGGTCGGACCTGCTTTTTTTCCCAAAGCCAGGGGAATTGTGTGCCGGGTTTCAGGCCGGATCCCCGCTCCGGGATGGGCTCTGTGCCTCCCGCAGCGCTGCAGTGCCCGGGGTTTGTTTTCCTCCTCCAGCGGCCCGGCAGGAGCAGCCTCGGGGCCATTTCCACACCGTCACTCCCGCTGCCGCAGCCCCGGATCCTCCTGGATCCTCCCGGAGCATCCTCCCCATATCCCCCCGGATCCTCCTGGACCATTCTCCCCGGATCCTCCGGGAGCATCCTCTCCATATCCCCCGGGATCCTCCCGGAGCATCCCCACGGATCCTCCCGGAGCATTCCCCCCATATCCCCCGGGATCCTCCTGGAGCATCCCCCCACAGATCCTCCTGGATCCTCCCGGACCATTCCCCCCCGGATCCTCCCGGAGCATCCTCCCCATATCCCCCTGGATCCTCCTGGATCTCCACTCGGATCTTCCCGGAGCATCACCCCCATATTCCCCCGCATCCTCCTGGAGCATCCCCCCACGGATCCTCCCGGAGCATCCCCCCGACACTCCCGGCAGGGATTTCCAGGGATCTGCGCAGCCCCTCTGCAGCGGGGCAGCCCCCAGCGCCCGGGATTTCTCCATCCCAGGAGAATCCCAATCCCAGGAGCGTCCCCACTGCAGGACCAGCCCCATCCTGGGACCGGCACCACCCCCATCCCGACCCCAGGAGCAGCCGCATCCCAGGGGGATCCTATTCCAGCAATTCCCCATCCAGAAGTGTCTCCATCCCTGGAGCATCCTCATCCAGTAGGATCCCCGGAACAGGAACTGTCCCCATCTCAGCAGCATCCTAATCCCAACAGGATCTCTGCTGATAGGACCATCCCCAGTCCAGGAGCACCCCAATCCAAGGGTCTCTTCCCCCGGAGTACCCCATTCCCAAGATCATCCCATTCCCAGGATTATCCCAATCCAGGAGCACCCCAATCCAAGGGTCTCCTCCTCCGGGAGCACCCCATATCCAGGATTACCCCATTCCAGGAGCACCCCAATCCGGGAGCACCCCATTCCCAGGATGATCCCATTCCCAGGGTTACCCCATTCCCGGAGCGCCCCTGCCCCGCAGCCATCCCGCATTCTCCAAGGTCACACCTGTAGGACCGAGGGGATGGCGGCACCCCCGAGCTCCATCGCTCCGGTGACCCCGCCGGGCTCTCCCCAGCACCGGGATCCCCCCCGCCGATCCCACGGGATTTTCCCGTCCCCCGTGTCCCACCGGGACGCTCCCGCCGCTCACCTTCAGGTCGGGGGGCTTGGAGCGTGGCGGCGCCGGGACAGCGCCCGCCTCGGGGGCCGCCGCCGCCTCGCCGGCCTTGCCCTCCATCACGCCGTGACCGGGCGACTCCCCCGCGGCGCCGGGATCCTCCTCGGGCTGCTGCAGCTCGTCCGAGCGGCACCGCTTCATCCCGGGAGCGCCGTGCCCGCGGTGCCGGCGGCGGGGGGCGCCTACGGCCGCGGTGCCGGCGGCGGGCGG